>PVKE010022030.1:0-25931 GCA_004027555.1 Craseonycteris thonglongyai
CGACCTGGCGTATGTTCTGAAAGTTTTATAAATATCCTCACCTCTCGTCTGTCCTTTCATTGGTAATATTTGCAACAGCTCCTCTTTTACTGTGAAGTTACTAAATACCATTCTCACCATAACTGCCAACTGTGCGGTGTCTGATATATCTGTTGACTCGTCAAATTGCAGAGAGAAGCAGTCACATATTTCCAAGTCAATCGTTAACTGAGTTTGCAAGTCTTTTGAAATTGTGTGTATTCTTCTTGTAACTGTGTTATTTGACAACTGTAGGTCTTGTATCGCCGACATAATCTCACGCCTGTTAGAATATTCCTCAAACAAACAATCGGCAACAGTCAGAAATGCTTCTTTTAACAATTCGCCATCCTGGAAAGGTTTTTTCTTCTTTGCAAGCATGTGAGAAATTTTGCAAGAAGCAATGGTTGCCTTTTTAGATTTTTCCACATGTCTAGTGAAAACAGTCTGTTGAGTAGTTCAACTTCATTTTAGTTGATTTATTTTTTTCTTTCTTCAGATTTAAGTGGATAATTCATATCAAAAGTGGTATGACTTGTCTGAAAGTGACGTTCTACATTATGTTTTTTTGGCACTGCAATACTGCTGCCACACAACAGGCAAACGCATTTATCTTTTAAATTAATGAAACAATATGATTCCTCCCAGTCTGTGTTAAAATTATAGGTTCGTTTTCTCTTATTTGGTCCGCTCATTTTAGGACTAAAAAAGTAAAAATAAAAACAGTTATAGAACTACAATATCATATCAAATTGCCACCATAATAATAGATGACCTACCTCGCTTTTAGTTTATTTAAAATAGAATAGATCAAAACACTGTGATCCTAGCTAACCGTCACGACCCGATCAGTCCAGCAACCGCAATCAAAATGGCAACGTGGCGCCTCCCGGTTGGGGGGAGGAGAGTGTAAAGAGCGCAGCGGCTACACAAGACGCGACATGTACAAAGGCGACAGCTAGGGAAACACTTATACATACGAGATCGCAGACATACCAACGAATATAGTAAACCTGTGTAGATACTCCAACAATATTTTTAAATTCTAACAAATGTATGAAAATAAATTATAGTTTTACTTAGTGTGTATGAAAAACTTCTGATGCAGTGAAATCATGGCGGGCGCACACAAACCAGCGCCCGTGGTCACGGGGTTGGGAATCCCTGCTTTAAGGGAACAAGAGTGCAAGTAGTTTGACCAATCAGGAGGCTACAGCGGTAGTCCAGGCAAAAGATAGTAACATGGGGGGGGGGGGGGGGGGCTTGAGGATATACTTTGGAAGTCGGGAGAGAGGACTTGCTGATTGAAGTTGGTACGTGTAAGAGGGAAAGAGGCATCAAAACATTAGTACCAACAGATAATTTGTAAGTCATTTGAATCAATAAATGCCTTGTCATATTCCAAAAGTCGTTTTATGACGCCTATAAGTACAAGGCCTGTGTGTCATGGTGGGGAGCGGGTTGGGGGAGCTGGTGAGAAGTGTACCGCAAATGTGGGCGCAATCAGAAGAGTGGCAGGCCAGGTAGCAGGAGGGCGGATAGCACCAGAGCACTTTTGCTTTGGGAGGAAGACGTTTTAAAGAAGTCGCAGTTTCAAAAGAACTAGGTCTTCGCAAGCCTGAGAGGGGATAGAAAACAGGATGATCCCGGCGGTGCATCAAGACCCTCCCCTTATCAGACACCCAAAGCTGGTCCCAAGTTGCCAACGGTAAGCATCGCCGCAGGAAAAGGTTGGGGTTTGTGGGCAGCCAGGGACGGCCGTTACCTACATGAAACCAGCACCCCCGGTCACCAGGACCCGCTTCGCAAAGCTGCTTGGAAGACACAAGGGTTCCACGAGCACTGCAGCCGACATCTCCCAGCTCAGCAGTGCCTGACACCGTAAAGCGACAAGTCTGTATACCTAGTGAAGTTCCACTGCGACAATTTGCGACCCGCCTCGCTCTCCCGACACTTTAACTGGGGTAAGCAGAGGAGGCTTCCGGAGCACAAGCGATTTATCCCCGCCCACGGGAGGGCTGAGCTGAGACCTGGGGGGGCCCAGGTTCAAGTGCAGCTCTTCTCTGCCAAGTCCTGGCTCGCTAGGAGCGAATGGGTGGATCTGGGAAAGTGGGCTCTGGAATGCTTTCCCAGTCCTGCAAGTGTCACTCTCACGAGTTAGGTTTTACTTAGAAATACAGATGGTTGGAGTTGTAAATGATTACTTTGTTTTCATTCTTTTAGCTCGATCTCCAATGATTATGCACAAGTTGAGCTGAGAACTCCTTGGGTTCTCATGCAAAGTATAGATATGGGAGGTTGGAATTGCAAATTTTTTTGCAATTGTTATTGTTCTTACAGACAGCACAAGCTGCCTGCAATCTTGGTAAAGATTTTTATTTTTTCCTACTATTCTCCCTTTTGCTGAAACTGCCCCAGCCACTTGTCCTCCTTGCTTTTCCTTAAACTGGCCTGGCATGCTACTTCCCTTAGGTCTGGATGCTCATTTCCCAGAAGTCTGCCTAGTGTTTAGTTTTAATCAATTCTCAGCTTGAATGTCAGCCTATTCCTTCACCACCCTAATTATAATAGCAAACTCTACCCCAGCCCCACCGAACCAATTTACCCTTCTCTATTTTTCTGTGTAGCAGTTATCAACATTTATTTAATTCCTTGCTCATTGTAAAACTCTATGAGGGTAAGGGCTTTGTTTCCTGATGTAATCCCAAAGCCCTAGGACCAAGCCTGGCACAGAGTAAACCATCAGTAAATATTGTTGCACAAATAATAAATATCTTGTGGTTTTAACATAAGATATTGGGAGAGCCTAAAAAGAATGGGAATATCCAGTGTATGTAGATGTGTCATTTGTTACAACATTTTGGTGGGCAAATTGGTAATATATACTGTATACGCAAAATTCAAATATACATACCGGTACCACAATACCCAAATTCCATGATGTATAATAAAGATAATTGCAGAAAAACAAATATGTTCATTGCTATGTTGCTGTAGTAATGGAAAATAGGACACAATATAAATACTAACACTATTGTACTTTTAAAATACAATCGGGGGAATCCGGGATGGCTCAGTGGGTTAAGTGCTCACTTTGCAGCCCCAGGGACCGAGGATCGAATCCTGGCCCTGGCCCTGGCCCATGCGGACCCATATGCTGAACTGGGGAGTGCAGTCCCCAGTTCAGTTCTCACTGGGGTAAGACCCTGGCCCAGTTCCTGTCCTGTGCAGCCCCGCGCCCACCTGTGGAATGAAACTACGTATGAAAAAACCAATGATGTGCAACTATGGAGACTGCTCTGGGCCCTTCCCCTTCTCTCTGTCTCTGTCTCTGTCTCTGTATCTCTCTATATAAATATATCAAAAACAATAAAAATAAACCTTTAAAATGCAATGGGCTGACACATAGCCTTTTAAAAGAATGTACCAACATGGAATGAGAACCAAATTTAGTATAGTAGATACTTATGGTTTTATCTGATCAGACTCCCCCACCCTTTATTATCTCCCTAACTTGACCCACTCCAGGCGGGACACAGGACTTACCCTATGCAGGCCAAATGAAGCCTCTTCCTGGGATTTAGAGTTGAACTAAGGTTCTAAGATAATCTTGTTGCTCTTCCTAAACTCTAGGATCTACAAATTTTGGACTTGCTAGTGGACACATCCATTCAAATGAACTGAGGAATCAAAAAGCCTGTCTTCCTTGAGAGGGAAAAACAAACTTGATAATGAAGAGAGGAGACAGAAAAAGAGACCTCCACAGCATTCAGGGCCCATATTCTGATTCTTCTCCAGAACAAATTTTATTCTTGTTCTTGGTTTTCAAAGACCACATATAAATGCATGTCTGAAGGGATTTACCCTAAACTATTAATTAGAATTACCTTTGGGAATCAGGTATGGGCAGGGAAAGGAGGAAATGAGGACTTAGATTTTTACTTAAATACTTTTGACTGTGGATTTTTTCTAAGCTGCATGAATTGCTTAGAAAATATAATGTAGTTTTTTAAAAATCTCATAATATTAATACTTCCCATTTATTTCTGGTGTGCAGAAAATTCCGACTATATGATAGGAAGTATCCCCTAAGGCGGGGGTGGCGAACCTATGGCACGCGTGCCCAAAGTGGCACGCGGAGCAATTATTTCGGCACACGGGGCTGTGAATACCATTTAAAAAATTATTGTTTATGCTCTTATAGACATAAAAATAATTGATACCTCTATCTCACTCAATGGGTTGGCATG
Organism: Craseonycteris thonglongyai; assembly: GCA_004027555.1. Taxonomy (NCBI): domain Eukaryota; kingdom Metazoa; phylum Chordata; class Mammalia; order Chiroptera; family Craseonycteridae; genus Craseonycteris; species Craseonycteris thonglongyai. Next base: position 4,269 of record PVKE010022030.1, read on the forward strand.
CGAGTCGAGCGAGTATACTCTTATTTCATAAACTTTGGCACTCAATCGCCAAAAGGTTCGCAACCCCTGCCCTAAGGTTTTTTTTCCCCCTAAAGTGTGAAGTCTGTTGTGAGAACGTTCTTATATGTAAAAGCTGGTTGTCGAGTGAAAATAATGTACATACATTTATTCATGAAATAATTCTAAGCTTCTACTCTCATAGGGACAGACATAGCTCTGACCAGCTGGAGCTTACAGTATAGTAGGGGATTCAGATAAATCAATAGATATTACAATACCTTGTGGCAAGCTCCTGAGTAGAGAAGTAAGGGATTCCCTATGTGGGGGCATGTAATACAGACTTGGGAGTTTGAGAAAGTCTTTGAAAAGAGCCTTGGGAAAGAGTAAAATAGAAAAAGCAAAGTGATGTAGATGAGTAGTAAAATAAGTATTCATTCCAGCTAGAGGGATCTACAAGTGCTATAGGCCCAGAGGGGAGAATTTGGAATGTTCCGCTGACAGTGGCTCAGTAAGGATGAAGTTAAAAAAAAAGCAGAGGTGGTCCCACCTTTTGGCTTTCCTAGGCCACGTTGGAAGAAGCAAATTGTCTTGGGCCATATATAAAATACACTAACACTAATGATAGCTGATGAGCTAAAAAACAAACAAACAAAAAAACTGAAATATCTCATAATGTTTAAAGAAAGTTTACAAATTTGTGTTCGGCTGCATTCAAAGCAGTCCTGAGCCACAAGTGGCCCGCGGGCTGCAGATGGGCCACACTTGTTCTAAAGAGTTTGGGTTGTGTACTAACAGCAATCAAGAATCTTTATAGAAAAGTGATGCAGTCAAATTGCGTTTCCTAAAACTTTCTGTGGCTCTAGCGGTAGAGAAAATTGAGACCAGAGGCAGGCCAATACCCATAGGCCAAATAAGAAGTTGCCTTGTTGGCCTGGATAGAACAATGGCTACTGCTTCCTAAAATCACCACCCATAAGAGGCGCTAATAAACATCTGTTGAACAGAATTGATTGGATATAGGGATGTAAGGGGTCGGGGGTCGCTATCTGGCCTGGATGTCACAATTCAAGAAGACATAGAATCTATAAGGAAAAAATCGGTTGGCGGTGCCCAGAGAGGTCATGTGTTGAATTGAGGACATGTACAGTTAAGTATCTTTGAGAAGTTAAAGTAAAAATGTCCAGTAAGCTGCACAGGCACCTACGGTTTTGCGGGAGTTTCCCTCGCGTCACCGTAAATGGTTCTGTCGCGTGTTTCTTTCCGAATCCTATGGGCCAGTGCTGGTGCTCCCACGCATGCGCAGCGGCACCACTCGCGGGGACGACGAGGGCAATAATTTTTCCTTACCCTGAAGGTACACCCTCCTGATCCTCCATAAAAAAAGGCGGTAGCTCGTCTACAGGCAGGGACGTGATGGGACGCCCGAATGTACACGTCCCGCCCATCTCAGGCTCTGATTGGTGGATATCCCTGGCTCGTGGCAGAGAGGCCCTTCTCACTGGTTGTCAGTTTCACGGGGGCGGGTCCACGGCTCGGGTCCCTCTCCTTCCCTCTTCCCCAGCTGCCGACGTGGGACTGGCAGCCGCTGGCGCCCAGGGCCCGCGTGTGGGTGCCGAGCGGCAGGTGGGAATGGGAGGACTGCGGCTGCTGGCGGTGGCCCTCACCTGCTGCTGGTGGCCGCCGGGCAGCCATGGTAAGACGCTGCGGAGTAGCTTCAGCAGCGCTGCGGCCCGAGACGCTCAGGGCCAGAGCATCGGCCACTTCCAGTTCCACGGTAGGTGCGGGGGGCGGGGAGAGGGATGAAGGCGCGTGGACACATCCGGTGGGCCGCGCCTCCCTGCCTACCGTGGGGAAGACTTGGAGCCAGGTAGCCAGGCGCGGATCTTTACCCAGCTCACCTGGATCTCCAGCGTCGCCGACAGCTCACTGGATTCGCGGGATGCTTTTATTGCCAGCCCTACCATGGCCGCACCCTACATCCTTGTCAGCACCCTCCCTCGTTACTGATTGTATTCCGCACCTAAAGTACCGCCTCTCCAACTCTACCCATAAAACGTTGTACAGATGACACGATTGCTCCATTTTTGTAGCTCCTTCTCTTAAAGAAGCATGATTTGCTCACTACTGTCTCAGCCTGATTATTTACACTAAGCCCTAAGGCACTGTAATTACGTCTGAATTTAAGCCCCAGAACTAGGTTCCCTGGATTTGTTGTCTTTTTAAGATCGATTTGATGAAACCTACTTGCAGTAGAGAGGAAACCAAATAAAACCTAATCAATCTAGTTGTCACTATTGCTAGAAACAGTTTGGTCACTCCACTTCTACAGGAGTGGTTTTACCATGGAACATGAGGCCTGGAATTAATTTGACAAATGCATGTAAAGTATGGCCTGGAAGCTTCATAATTTGTATCCTCTGTGGTCCATCTGAAATTAGAGATGCATTTGAGTCTTGCTATCTGGTCTCCCGAAAAAATAAATAATTCTTCAATGAACAAATTTACAGTTTATTCTAATTGGTATTTGCACTCTCAATTTTTTTTTGATTCATACTCTTTCTTGGTACTCTTAATTTGATCACTTTTATTTTAAATAATCATTTGCCTTGTGAGGTTAGGATTCTTGATCATAGGGTCTTTACTATTAAAAGATACTAGATCAAAATATTGTCTTAGGCTTCTTAGCAGATAATAGAAATGAGTAGCTATTTGGTGTGCAAAAGCAAATTAAAGTATTGGAAAATTACAGAATTAGTAGTTAAAGGGAGGGTAACTGAAATCCTTTTTTAGTTCAAAGTTTTCCAAGTAGCTGAGAAAAGGAGATGTAACCCAGTTTTACAAAATCCAATGTGCAATAGACCTTGGGTAAATGAAATAGCAACTCTAGAAATAGTTTTATCATTTTTTTAGTTAACATTTTCATTTTCTTAACAAGTAATCAACTGGCTACATACTTTTGCATACTGACAGTGGTGGCAATGTCACTACAATTAAAGGCATAATCTGAACAGTGCTGGAAAATCTGGGATGTATGGAAGCTGTGACATGGGTTGTCTAGAAGCGAGACTTAGTGCCAATATTTCAAGATGAATACCTGGTAAACAGAAACATGTAGTAAATCCAGATTTCTGAAGCAAGTTTGAGGAATAGCATGTTCCAATGATTTTAACACACCTTTTCTCTCTTTGTATGTGTATATATAATTATTACTAATTTTCAGTGAATTCTAATACAGTAAAATAATAATATCAAAACTATACCAATGTAATGAATTCTAATTCAGAATGAGCTTTAAGATGTTAATAGGGCCTTAAAGTCACTTTTAAGATTTTTGATAATTTATAATATAATCAATTTATGTAGGAGGCTTAAACATTCTTTGATGTATATTATACATTTAAATTATAGTATGTATCAAAGAGGTAATGATAACAAAAGTAAAAACAATAAGAGAATAGAAAATCTTAAAATGAAAAAACAGTCTCCTGCTTTACTTCTCTTCTCACCCAGAGTCCACTTCCTTTGAGGCAACTATTTTTTGCCATTTATTTCTAGGCCTTAAGTATAGTTGGTGTGGGCAACCAGGCTCATTCTATAAGCGTCTTAAACATATATTCTGAAAGTTTTATTGTGAAAGTCACCGATGTCTAATTTTGTGTCAGTTGTAAGATGTCTACCCCAAAACTCATTTATTTAAACTTTCTTACTATTAGCTATGTTTATTTTTTACATTAAAAGTATAAATATTAACAGCTATGTTGTATTAAAAAACAAAACAAACTTAGGCAGGAAATTTCTATAGATTATGAACAGATGTTAAAGACGTAGAGTGGTTGTAAAATGAGGCAAAATTTTATTATAGTGAAGATCTGCATATAGCAGATGTTGCTGTTTATTCAGTGAAATGTCATCAGTTATCAGCTGAAGTATGAGAAAACACCACACATCAATGTGTATAATCTATTGACTTGCATCTGAATGGGATGTTCTAATGTGATCTACAAAGTTAAGTGAGATTTAAGAAAAATTGTGTTCCTAAATTTCCAGTTTGATAAGTAGAGGTGTTGAATTGTCCTACCACCTCACTTTTGTACAAGACTAAACTAGTTGATAATTTTTGTTTCAATGTCCAGGTGACCATGCTCTTCTGAATGTCAGAATCAACAACATAGCACTAGCTGTTGGAAAAGAAGCTAAACTCTACCTGTACCAAGCCCAGGAATGGCTAAAACTGCAGGAAAGTGGTCATGGTTATAGTTGTAGTGACAAATTATCCAAAGCTCAATTGATAAGTGAGTATATCCTTTTTTCTTTGGTTGTTAGATATGTTTTTTTTCTCCTTAATGTTGAAACCTAGTGTTTGCACACCAAGATCTTTCATGAGACAGCACATGTCACACACACTAATAACACTTTGTCTAGTACATTTTAAACTGGAGTTTAAGGAAATGAACCTTTTCCTTGATCAAAAGATAAAAGATAGAATGCCTTTTCCCCCCTCTATCAATCGAGATTTTAAAAAACATATCTAGATAATTTGTAAGGTGTACTTTCCTTCATTCAGACTTCTTACAGGTCACAGATAATATTTTGACCAAGTAGCAGCATGGAGTGAATGATAAAATTTGTTAAATGCTTATTAACTGCTAGTACTGAGCTAAGCACTACAATGTATTATCTCAGTTAATTGTATAATTTCACCCATGTGATGCTATTTTGACACATTTTCCTGGAACATGTGATGTAGTCATATGGTGATACAATATGTCATTTTGGAGTGTACCAGCACTGAGTCATTTGTAAACTTTTATGTTCGCCTCTAGAGAGGCTCTACTTTTATTATGCTAGTTGTCTGAATCCTTGAGCTCTTCCATTCTCATCAACACTATCCCATGCATTAGGATGTTTGCCATTCAAATCTTTTTGATACATGAGGACCATGTGTCATTTACCCATTTTTACATCTTGGAAGTTAGTTAATTATAGGAAACATTAGGGACGTGAAGCATCTGTGAGAAAAAATAGGAATTCTCCCTCTCCCCTTTTTACCCCTTTATAAGGGCTGTCCAGAAAGGATCCAGACATGTAACCATTCTTGTTATACTGCTAATGGCTGGATTGTTTTCCGGACAGCCCTTGTATTTCCCCTATCTCGTTCTGTGTCTCTCTGAATCGTCTTTGAGCCTAGTCAAGTAAAAACCTGGCATTTCTAAACATCCAGTCTTCCTAGCTTTGCTGCTCTCTGGTTCACAAGGCAGCTAGCCAGAATAGGGATAAGAAGAGTAGAAGTCCCCAGTCCTTGCTACATTTTGTGGATATCTTTCATTTAGATTTGTGAGATAACATTGACAGTATGTGAAGTCTGAATGACTGGATTCAGATATCAAAGAGTAGTTATATAAAATTACTTAACCCTGAATTTTAGAACTTACCTGAGAAATTCACGCAAGTGGTCATTATCAATTTTCTTTTCTATACCAGTTTACTCATCTAAGTGTTCCATATATAAGAAGTTCTTGCATGGTCTTCTTTCAGTGTTCCCTGCTTTAGGAATTGGTGTCATCATCCATCTAGTAAACAAGCTAGAAATTAAGGAGTCTTCCAACACTCCCCTCTTTGACCTCTCTATCCCCTTTCAATCTATCTGTAAGTTACCTCTAAATATCTATTCAATTCATCTACTTTTCTTCATTTCTATCCCCATTATGTTACTGCCTGTACAATTGCAATAGCCTTCCATCTGGCCACTGCAGCCATGCTGATCTTCCTTTGTAACCAGAGTAAACTTTCTGAATAGCAGATTTGATTATATCGCATTGACTTCCTTACCATACCCTCAAATACTTCAATGGTTTCCTACTGCTCTTAGGACAGAGACAACCCTCCTTAACCTGAGCAGCAAAGCCATTGTAATCTGGCCATTGCTTACCCCCCATCCCCCACCCTCCCCAGCTTCATCTCACAGCTTTGTCCCCCTCTTATTTTATTTTTAGTGCTTGTGTTATTTTAGTGCTATCCTGAGCCTTTGCACAGGCTTTTCCTCTGCTTGTTCTCCCTTCCCCTTGTTGGCTCCTTCCTCATCTATCACTTGAGATTTTATAGCTTCTTGTTTTCCTCCACAGCACTATTAGAGTTACCACTTTACATTTTATTTATTTGTTATAAAGTCAATCGGTAGAGCAGTAGGGCTCAGTCTGTTCGTGCATGCATTCATCCATTCACTCACTGAGCACTTCTGCAGTTTCACGCACTATACTAGGCACTGGTGATAGGTCAGACCAAAATACTAACACTTTTTCAGTCTTTAATGTTAGTAGGGGTGACAGGAATGAATCATCAATGGGAATAAATTTGAAATTGCAATTGTGATAAATACTATGAATGTTGGTTACATGGTACTGTGATAATGAGAATTTAGGATACCTAGTGCTGAATTAAGCATTTACTAAGTACTGTTTGTGGGGTGAATTACTACAGAGCTTAGTGCTTGGGGATATTTTTTTGGTAGATTGTTTTTTATTTGGCACCTCAAAGTCTTTCTTTCTCCAATAAAAACGTACCAGGTAGCTTAAAGCTTTGAGCTATATGAGTCAGTTTATTTTCTTATATCACATGGTCAATATTATACCATATATTATATTTGCTTGCAAAATCATAATTTTTGTATCAGTCATATACTTCCAGTCACAGAGCTTATGTATACAGAGAAACAGTCTGGTGCAAAGGAAAGACAACTAACCTGAGAATCACTGCTAGTGACTAGCTGGATGAGTTTCCTCTCAGGTTTCTGAAAGTCCCAAAATGCTATGATTCCAATTAGAACACTTTATAATGGAATTGTATATATGTATATACAATGTCTGTAACTTATAAAACCTCTTGCTGTTGTTTCTTTTTCTATTTTTTCTTCCTCTTCCCTACTATCATGAGTGCAAGGGTATTCTTTGGAATTATTAGGAAAAAGGGTCTCAGGAAACATGAACTTTTAAGGAAGAAGATTATTTTGTTAAATTTGGGAGCCTGAAATATATTAAGAATTGGTGATGTATATATCACTTACTACATATTTTTCCAATAACAAAAGCCAAGTCTTAAGAAAATCTATTTCTCTAACTTACATGTTGTCATACTTATAGTATTTTATTATTTAGGAGTTTCAGTGCACTGAAACAAAAAGCATATCTTTAAATTCATCCAGTGTAGTAGTACCACATAATTTAAAATAATTTTTTGTTGAAATAATTCTTGTTTCCTGACCATTAATGATACTTGTAGGAATAAGCCGATACTTTTGTCTAAAATTGTTAGGCAAAAAATTGGGGTTTGTCTTATACATGAGAGTAACCTGTGTATTGATTTCTTAACGTTGGGTTAGAAAAGTAGGGGTTGTCTGATACATGGGAGCATCTTATACACAGAAAAATATGGGAGCAGCCTTTCACCCACTTGGTAACGAGTTCACTACCGGTAACTATACCCAACACCTATGTAAAACCTGACTGCTGCTGTGAACTCTGAAAAGACCAACAGATTTGAAAAATTACCTTGTGTCAAATGTGGCTTATGAGGATACGTTCTCCCAAATTAGTGTGTGAGAAATTATTTTTCAGTCTTCCTTTGTTCTCTTTCAGTAATGTCATAAAACGTCAGCTTTAAATTTATTGTAAGAACTATTTTGTAGGTTTTTAAGGCAAGCAAACGAGACATTTAAAAATACTGAAAATGATAAGTTTCTATGTAAAAAATAACTTAGCAAGGAGATTCAGAATAATTTGCTGTCAGATTACAAGAGCAAAGTACAATTTTGTATATAAAACATACTCAGTAATGTCTTTGTACATCATATGCATATATTTCCTTTTGTACTTTGGTATGTTTATAAGTCATTCAAAGGTGTTAGTATGTTATTCTTTGTATTTTTGTTAACAATATTCATTTTCTTTTATAATATGATTGGACAATTAGACATTCTACATCATTCTCTACAATTCAAGTTTTGTTAATATTTAAGGGCTAATTACATCAGCGTAGAATATGCATGCTGTGCTGTAGTCTTTTGTCTCAAAAACAATGAACACAGTTTTGTCTAGAGGTTTGTTTCCCAGGCTTGTAGAAAAAGGCAGCAAGACAAAAACTAATGGCCCTATCATTTTATGAAACATACTCTTGTTTTAATATAAATCAGCATAATTTAAAATGGAACGTTAAAAAGTGTATTGGGGAAAATATAATGGTTAATTTTTATATTGTTTTATCTAAGAGGAAAAAGTATGAGTGATAGAACAGCAGAGCATTTATATTAATATAATGCGGTCCAGATTACATAATTGCAAGCTGCACATTTCAAAGGCCTTATTTCTGAACCACTTACCGATTATATATTGACTTCTTATTAAAGGTCTTCAAATATTTAACAGAAATTAGAGTCTGTTACATTTTTCCAGAAGCTATGTAATTAAGAAAACAGTATAAATGTCACCCAAATTAAGATAACCAAAAAAACAATGCTGTGGTATTGTTGATAAAACCATTTTGTCCAGTTTAACTGCTATTAATGAAATTCCCAATTTTAAAGTCCAAATACTCAAAATTTGAATTCTGACTAGATATATCTGTGTCTCATTTATAATGAATAACCTATAAATAACATTTTCCCAACCTTTTACTAGGAAAATTTTTAAACATACAGAAAAGTTGAAAATATAGTAAAACCAATACCTGTGTATCCTTGGCTTACAAACAATAATTGTTAATATTTTGTTACATTTGTTTTTATATTTGTATGTGTGTGATTTTTGTTTTTAATGGAGCCATATGAAAATAAGCTGTGGGTGTCATGGGCAGTTCAACCCACCATATTTCAGCCTACATCTCGTAAGAATAAGGACGTTCTTCTCCATAAACACAATACCATATCATACCTAAGAAATGAATAATTTCATAATGTCCTCTAAAATATCTTTCACATGCATATTTCCACAGTAATCTCAAGACATGTCTTTTATTTATTACAAAGTTATTTTGTTCAATTGAGGAAAAGGTTGAGACGAGTCACCATGCTGTGGGGGAATCAAATCCATCACAATCTTATATTTTAAAAATACTTTACTTAATACTGAATCTGACTCTACATAAAGATTTTTTTTTAAGATTTATTTTTATTGTTATTTGACAGAGAGAGAGACACACACAGAGAGAGACAGAGAGAAGGAGGAGGGCCCAGAGCAGTCTCCATAGTTGACAGCATTAGTTTTCCATATAGTTTCACTTCACAGGTGGTTGCGGGGCTGCGCAGCGTGGGAACTGGGCTGGGAGCCTCCCACATAGGCCCCGGCAAGAACTGAACTGTGGGCACACCCCAGTTCAGCATATGGATCTGCATGGGCCGGGCATAGGATTTGATCCTCAGTCTACGGGGTTGCAAGCGAGCATTTAACCCGCTGAGCCATCCCAGCTTCCCATAAAGATTTTAATATACCATCTCATTTGCTCCTTATAAGAATCTGAGCTATATATGGCAAGTGTTAATATCTTCATTTTACTACTGAAAAACAAATTTAGAAAGGTTAATTTATTTGCTGAGTCATAAGGTTAGTAGGGCTAAGACGTGATTTTAACTCTATTATCCATAGTATTTGAGGCACTACTCTCCTTTAACTTTGTGATAGTACTAGTGAGTTCCTCTTAAGTCAGAATCAGTTTTAAAGTGAAAAAGGTTGTTAAATATTATTTAATGTTTCTTAAAGGAGATACTATCAGCATTTTGGAGGGAACGGATCTTAATTGTATGAGACGTTACCCTGAATTGCATGAGGCTTAGCATAGACTCCTCCAAGTATCTTCTCAGCTATTGTGACAACAAAACTGTTCCTGTACATTTTAAAATGCCCAGGAAAGGAACAGGATTACCCTGGTTTGAGAAGTACTTATTAGTAAAACCACCTTGTTTTAAAGAAAGGAAAGGGAGAATTAACTTCTATTCAGCAGCTAATATATGATAGATACCTTGAAAAGTGACTCACATTACTTAGTGCTTACATTAGCTCTTTGCTCTAAGTATTATCTTCGTTTTACAGATGAAGAAAGTGAGTGTCATTGCTTATGTAACTTACCCAAGGTCACATAGAAGGTAAGTATTGGAGCCAGGATTAAAGCACAGATTTGTTTGAGGCCAACATTCATGAGTCCTCTCTCCCTCACCACTATATAGACCTCACCCCATGTAACTCTAATATTCCTATAATTTCTATTTTTCTATTTTCACTACCTTTTTAAAGAATTACCAACCAGAAAAAGATTTTGGAAAATCTTTTGAAAGTATTTGTTATAGTTTTTTGATATAATTTCTTAAATTGAATATTACATTTTAAATTTAATTCAAATAAATAGTGAGTAATTTTTTTAAATGTCACTGTAATGGTTATACAACATTGTGAATGTACTTATGCCACAGAACTGTACACTTAAAAATCATTAAAATGCTAACTTGTGCTGTATGTTTTAAAGCAATGGAAAAGATTTAATATCACTAATCCACTTGAAAATTTGAAAATATTTGAAATGAATATTTAGAGTTTTAGTGAAACCCTGCTACTCATTTGTGTTGTTTTCATAACACGTTTATAGCGAGTGGTTCCTTTGTTGAAGATAGATACTTTACTTTTGTCTGCTTTATAATTTAAAGATCATATGCCAGTACCACAAAAGGGTTTGAATTTCTAAGGCAATAAGAACTAAACAAGAGAATTTTAAATTCAAATTGATTCTATGACTAAATACATTTGAGAGTTTTGCTTTGAAAGTGCTGTTTTCTTTCTCTTTAAAGTGACCATGAATCAGACTGAACATAATCTGACAGTGTCTCAGATTCCATATCCACAAATGTGGTACGTGTTTTATGCAGACAAGTATACGTGCAAAGATGACAGTGAGAATTCTCAGGTAGAAGATATATTGTTTGAAATGATGTTACTAAACCCGGACACTGAAGGGAATCCACTTGATCATTTTAGTGCTGGAGAATCTGGTAAGAATATATATTTAAATATATGTACTAAATACAGAAAAAGATTTATGCACTAGTGTGTTTCATGTTGTTTTTTTAGAATATTAAAAATTAAAAACAACTAATGTGTCCAACAGCAGGGAAATGGTTAAATGAGTCTTCCTATAGCATTTTAATAGCCATACTATTAAATTTAAAATCAGAACACTTGTATATTCTATGATTTCAAGTATGTCAAAAAATGCAGAGAATAAATAGAAGAAAGTACAAATACTAATAGATTATTTCTGTATATTGGGTGGTAGAATTATGGATAGTTTTATTTTTCTATATATAAAAAAATATTTTAATGATAACCTAGCATTATTTTTATAAACAAAAAAATGTTAATAAGTTGAGCAATCTAAAATGAAAACTCAATGATAAAGATTAGATACTATGCTACTATGATTATCCTTTCAGTAGCTTGCTTGAGCAGGTTTAATGATTGCCTTTATGGAGCTTACAACCATTCTAGGAGTGACGAGTTTATAATGCTTTCCAAGATATGTTTACTCCTATTAAGTATTTCATCAAAATTTTAGATTGACTGTACTGTACTACTGAAGTGAGATACCTAGTCCAAACAGAAATGAATGACTTCTTGTGATTCATGATAGACATGCCATAAATTTTCTTAATAGATTTGTAAATTAACATATCAGAATGCAAACTAAGATCTGTAGTCCGTCTGTCAAAGAAAAGTAATTCATGAATTCATTACCCATTTGGAAGAGTCAGTCTCCTTAGAGAAAAATTACATCTCATTACGTCTGATTGGCCATCAAAGTGGGTGCGTAGAGGTAGGGCAGGAGTTGAGGCTACATTACCGGTATATCATACTGATGGTTTAGTTCAAAGTATAAATTGCCACAGCTTGAAAAGCAACTCAGGAGCATGTGTTATGGACAATATGTCACAACTAACTTAATGTATGAAGAGATCAGCTTTTTAAATATCCTTTGTTCTGATATACAGGTACTGCCCAGAAAAAGTCCAGCCATAAATGCCTGTTTTTCATATTATGGCTGGATACTTTCTGGACAGCCCTCATATATATCAGAGCTTTGACCAACTACACACGTCTGAACCATTGATCTAAAAGTTCATATTCCACACTGTTTTGGTAATGTATTGGTTTTAAAGTATAGCTTTAAGAGGAATTCTTCCTACTCTGTAGCCACAGGTATTGAATTTGTTTTTAGAGAATAATCCTTAATTCATTCATTTTAGAAACTTTTCTCATTTGTCTGATTTTCTGCCCTGAATAGGAAAAATTGATTTGCTATGCTTTTTACTATAATTGACTGTTAAACTGTATATCTAGGAAGTTTGAATTAGAATAACCTGATGCAAATAGCTGCAATTAATGTTACATGTTATTTTGGTGAAATTTTATAATTTGTGTTCCTTCAAACCAATTATGTATTTTTTATCTACTAGGCATTGGTTTACCCTGTATTTTATAGAATTGGTCTAGATTAAAAAATAAAAATAAAACAAACTAAGGCAAGTTTGATACTATTTAGCAATATCATGCTTTAAGGTAGACTAAAATAAAAGTTCTTAAAAAAAATTAGAATCCTTGTTAACTATATGTCTGTTCTTGTTAGAGATCAAAGGAAGTACCCAGAATTCTGAGGGTTAAAGCATTCTTGTGTAAAGTAGACTGGTTTTTATTGGGACAATATTACACATCTGCCATTTCACTGTTTTTAAGATTCCAGATATATGTTCATTCTTTCATCCCTTTTTCATCTATTATCCCAACTTATAATGGGGGTGGGTCTTCTATTTATCTCTGATAACATGCTGCTGATAATATATTGGAAAGCTTCTGGCTTAAAGTAACAGAAAACACAAATACAAGTGGCATAGACAATAAGAAAATTAATGATGTTACAAGAATAATTTCCGAAGCTTCTTCCAGGTGTTTTATTCAGCATCTCTCTACACTGCTATCCTGTTTCTGTCAGCTTTGTCCTTTGGCTGTAGCTACCACATGTACAAAGTAACAGCAGCATTTCTTGGCATCACATCCAGATACAGTTGGCCCTCTGTTTGGTGTGTTCTGCACCCACAGGTTAAACCAACCTCAGGTTGAAGATGTTAAAATAAAAACAAAAACAATACCAGACAGTTCCAAAAAGCAAAACTTGTATTTGCCACGTGCCAAGCCCTATGTCAAATCCGTGTGAACAAACTGATGGCCATTTACACAGATCCTCAGTCTCTCTCCATCAGTTGTTTGAGTATTGTTCCCCTCACATCTCATTAGTGTGCCATTTGATATAAGGGATTTAGCATCCATGGTTTTGATATCCCCCCTCAGATACTGAGGGGTAAATGCTGGCAAAATTCAGTGTCTCTTTTTTTTAAGAGCATGGAGACATTTCCCAGTGGCTCCCTCATCGCATTTCATTGGCCAGAACTGGTCACATGCCCTTACTATACACCATCAAGTGAAGTTGTCCAAAAAAAGGTAAGGGTACACCAATGTGTCAAAGTAAAGGGTTAGGCAAAGGTACTGGAATTTCTCTGATTAGTTTAGCCTAATCAGGATATATCTTGAGACACTTGAGGCTGGGGTGGACATTGTGCTCCGAGACACCAAACACTGTGGGGAGGCAAGAGTGTTGTTCCAGGTGCTGCCCTATGACACAGTGACTCCCTCCCCTCCTTGTACCCTCTTGTCTCCCACATCCCTTCACTTCGCTGGAGCTGAATATTTTGATGCTGTCCTCTGAGTTATCTTTCTACTGAATTTTGCCAGGGCTTCTTCCCATTAAGCTTACCTTTTGTCGCCTGTTAATGCTCATTTAAGAGTATTTTTCTTTTCATGTATACGTAAGATTTAATACCTACTATCTGTGTCTTTTACAATTAAATTTTAATTTCAAAGTAAACAGATTGCTTTCTTGTGAAGGATGGTGGAGGAACAAAAGTAAAGTTATTACTGAAGAGAAAAAATAAGACTTTTTTTTCTAGAGGTGATTTATTTAAAAGAACACTGAGTACAGAACCAGTATTTTATCTTTAAACTTATCTTGTGGACAGAGTCAAGGTAAGAATAATTTATGCAAAATCAATGAACAAAGTATAGGACAAATGTCCCAGTTTAAGTTATTTATTATCTCAAAATTTGTTGGTTATAATGTTCTAAAAAGATGCATTTAATCTTAAATAATCCTAAAACATTTCTTTTTGCTGGTGACGTGTGTCTTATTTTTAAGTTTTTCCTATATTATTCTGATTCCTCAGTAAATCATCTGAAGATTTTTTTCATGGTGGATTTGCAACTAATGGAGAAACTTTATCTTGTAATGGATATTCTATAGAGAATTATAAATAAAACCTTAAATATAATACCATGTTTAATTCTTTATACCAAGAAGGAAAAATAAAGAACAGGATTTAAAATGTGCTAACAAAAAGAATTTTACTGACTCACAGTTAGAAAATATGTTTAGCATATGGTATTTTTCATCTTGTTCCATTACTACAACAGTCCCAGGCTTATTGTCACATTATTTTTAAAGCTGGAATACTTGTCTATGTAAGGGATTTTAAAATAAAATAATGCCTTTTCTGTTATTTGATCATCTCTTCCTGAAGTCTACCTATGCCTTTTTACATGAACTAGAGAAATGGGTTATCAACATCTATATAGAGAGAGCAGGAGAGACACCCAGTGGTTGAAATACTTACCGGTATCTCCTTTTTTTTTTTTCTTCCTCCCAACCATGCCAAAAACGTGATTGAGATTGGACTATTTATTGACAATGCTCCCTACTGTTTGTATCTTCAGGAAATATTTTCTTCTCTGCCTGTTGATTATTTTACCCCAAATAAAAAACTAGAGTAGGTTCACAGTTGGAATGGAAGTGATTGCAATTTAGACTGATCATCCCCAGATTTTAATAATGACAGCTCTGTTCATAGCCACAGTCACTGTATATACTCTAGTGTTACTTAGATAGAATATAAAAGCTCTAATATTAGGGACTAGATGTAGATGTAATCAGATAAATGTAAGCAGGTAAACTCAAAGCTGACCCTCTGGTTTATCATAAAAATTTTCTGAAATTTCTGAAAAATGAAGACATTGTCAAAAGATTACAAGTAGCACAGAAAAGCGGTAGTTATCTTGAGGATGCATGAAGACTACTGAAAAGCTGCTAGTAGGACTAGAGGCCGCTTAATAGCTGACACCATTTTTAAAATAAAATCTGCACATTTACTTTGTTCTTGTCTTTATCAATCAACTCCCTTTGCTCAGTCAGTACTTCAGTGTATTAAAATTTTTTATTATGACCTAGTTTGACTCCTTTGGCTTACCCCAATATCAGCTCCTTTCAACCTCAGTTTCTATTGCCTAATCCTTTCCATGTTTTATGTGTGGCAGGGCTGGGCAAGATGTCCATCACAGTCCATTCGTGGCCCACCAAGCAGTTTTGGGGTTACTGCCTGAATTAAGAAAAAAACATCATAGCAGATGCTACATTACACCAGGGCCTAGCAGTCAGGCAGCTAAATGTAGAAGAAACACATTTGTCTCATGCACACGTACAGCTGCTAGAGGCAAGAATTGGCTCTTCACAATCAAGGCGGTTGTATGTACTTGAGCAAACAAAAGTAAATAGCTAGTGAACCATAACACTTGGAGAAAATCAGTGGCCCTTGCCCTGAAAAAGTCTGCCCAGGCCTGTTTGATGGTTTGATTTCCCAAGAGAATATGATTAGCCTAACTTACCATTTGAGAACCAAGTTATACTGTTGGCCAATGACTAGTATTTGGATTGGTTGCCATTTAGTCAGGTGTTATAGTTTAAGTCAATGTGAAACAGAGTCACATGATCACCATAATATTTTCTTTTTGACAAGAACTAATGAGAGTTTACTTCAGAAGGTGGCTCTGGTCATGACAGGTATTGTGCAGCTTTGTCCAAATGGAAATTTAAGGTAATGGTACATTCCAAAACTGTGGTTCTCATGCTTTAGCTGCATCAAAATTACCTGAAGTACTTATTAAAACAGATCCCTGGGCCCCATTCCCAGAGATTTTGATTCAATAGCTCTTGGATGGGGCCCAAGAATTTCCATTTCCAGCAAGTTCCCTGGTGATGCTGCTGCTGCTGGCCCAGGGGTCATACTTTTGAGACCCGTTGTGGGGGTGTATTATACAATTGTTGACTGACTAAATCTGCTTCTGAGTGTCTTACAAAATAAAACCACATTGGAGGTAAAAAATATATTAACAATGCTAAAATCATTGTTTTAATTTACTGTTTTTGAACGAAACTCTGATCTTAGGGTTAGTCTTTGGGCTTACTTCCCAGTGACCACTGTGCTTTTTTATAGATTAACAAGTTTAGGTTAATCTGCCTCCTTATAGTTAAAACTACCCAAAAGTATAAAATTCTTAAGTTTCAATGATTTTGTTTTTGTTTTTGTTTTTTTCCTCTTACAACAGTGAAATGGTATGACCCCTGTTAAAACAAGTTCTAGAAATAAATTGACAGGAAGATTTGAAAACAACCCAACACTGTAACCAGCTTGTTTTACTGAAGCAAACTCCTTTCTTCTCTTCACAGGGTTACATGAGTTCTTTTTCCTCCTAGTCCTAGTGTACTTTGTGATTGCTTGCATTTATGCTCAATCATTGTGGCAGGCTATTAAGAAAGGAGGACCCATGCACATGATTTTAAAGGTTCTGACAACTGCATTGCTGTTACAAGCTGGTTCAGCTTTAGCTAATTACATTCATTTCTCCAGGTAACTCACAACCACTAAAACTGTGTTCATCATTACATCTAATTAATCCTAATTAGTCCACCAAAATTATGCTTGATCTGATTATGCAATTTTATTTCATATTTGTAATTTATATTAATACTCTCTTCTTCAATTCTTCAGTTACTCCAAAGATGGAATAGGGGTACCTTTTATGGGAAGTTTGGCAGAATGTGAGTATCTTTCTGATCTTTTTTTTTTTTTTAATGTAAACTTGCTGTCTTCTGCTTGTGTGTTTTTCTCTTTTTGTTTTTGTAAATCTTTTTTTGTCATAATACAATTTTTCTATTCAAAGTTGATTGATTTTAGCATGACTGAAAACAGGGCTAAAGATTTAGTTCCCATACATCCTGTTTAATTTCTTCTTAATAGGTAATGTATGTAACTTTTCATTGTTTTTAGAGTGTCTTTTATGTGTACTCTCATCCTCAATAAAACTTCAATGCAGTGTGTGTGTGTGTGTGTGTGTGTGTGTGTGTGTATTTGCTTATCTCTATTTTGCAGGTAAAGAATCTGGGCTCAGTGGTATGAAACATATTTCCAAATGTCAGTCAGGTATTGAGTGATAGAGCCAAGACTCACACTCAAGTTTTCTGACCCCAAGCTGAAGGTTTTTTTTCCTATTTTTATCCCTTTTTTACTCTTTTTCTTTATTCTGATCCAGAGTCATAGACTATACCTATAATTGAACTGACCTCACAGCTTTTTTTTTTTTTTTCTTTAATAAAAGGAACTCTTATGAAGTAATTTTTATGTTAAGCATGATGGGAAATAATATTTAAAAATTTCTATAGGGGAAGCTGGGATGGCTCAGTGGGTTAAGTACTCACTTTGCAGCCCCGGGGACTGAGAATCGAATCCTGGCCCCGGCCCATGTGGACCCATATGCTGAACTGGGGTGTGCCCCCAATTCAGTTCTCACCAGAGTGAGACCCTGGCTCAGTTCCTGCCCTGTGCAACCCTGCACAGACCTGTGGAATGAAACTATGTGGAAAAACCAATGATGTGCAACTATGGAGACTGCTCTGGGCCCTCCCCTTTCTCTCTGTCTCTCTCTCTGTCAAAAACAATAAAACAATAAATCTTTAAAAGTTTCTATAATCATGGATTTTTAGAGAGAACTTCATAGGGACTCAGGTCGTATGTCATTCTAAGTCCTGAAGAACTAGTTAAAAGACTTGCTCTAAAAATGCAGATACTGAATATCACACTATTTTAGGATTTACTTTCCCTTATATTTCCATACTTTTCTTCTAGTCTTATCACCCTTTAATAGGTTATCCTATGGTACATGTAATCTGTGTATTCATTTCAGGACCCCCTTACCCTAATTTAGCTGCCTATTTTAAGATTTTAAATCTTATAGAACCTTTCATTTTCCTTGTCAAGAGAATGTATACTGTTCACCTATTGGGCATGAACAAGAATTGCTTCTCCTTTTTTAACATTACCTAGAGCCCTTTCTCCACTCTTTTCTCTTGGGTAGCTCAGGATATTTCATAGGATCATAGACTATTTTAAAGCTGAATAGAACCTTAGACATAACTTAGCTTATGCGTTTTAAATGAGGAAATTGAGATCCAAAGAGGCAAAACACACAGAAGCCCATCAGTGGTAGAGCTATTGGTAAACTCAAGGATTTTTGAATTTTTATATCTGCTACATATAAAATAGTATATTAGTCTGTTTGGCATCTTCACTCTAAGTTAAAAAGCCAAAAGTTTTTAGGTCTTTTTTTTTTAAACTACAATAAATGTATGTTGCTCATTTTGGTAGTTCTGACAACAGTTTTGGTTAGATAAATGATTAAAATTTTAAGGATTTTAAATCAAAGCCTATAGAATTGGATTTTTATGTGATCTGTGTATTTTATCTACAAGCAGTTTTTTTAACAACAAATAAACAGTGTTCTACATTTCCTCATAGTTAAAATATTATATCAATATGTGTATTACTTAGTATATAAAGAAATGAGCCTGAAAATTGGGTGCTTATTTTCCCCAGGTATTGGTTTTTGCTAGTCAACAACTTATGCAGGACTGTTCCTTTGAGTATTATTTTTTTAAGTAACTGAATATGTATTTGTGAAATGTTTAATAAAGTAATTGACACCATAGTCATCTGAAAGACCATAAAATTTTATATCGTTCAAATGCAGTGACAGTTTATTATCAGAATTTACTATTACAAGTATAGAGTATGCAGTTTTAATTTGAATGGCAGAATGGCGGGGGGGGGTGGAATACTTCAAAATACATATATGAAAAGGTATATTATTAATAGTTTTTTTTTACTTGTGACTTTTAAATATAAGTATTATACTGTAGTTAGTTTTATCTATTTCTTCAAGACTACCTTTGTTTAAAAGAAGTAAAAGTTGTAGACATCAAAGGTATGAATGGCAATTTGAAGAAAGTTGTATTTTGTGGAATGAAAATACACTATGATGAGAAAGTGATAACCTTTTTTAAAATCAATAAATACTGGCTTCTAAAATAAATAAATAAATGGAACTTGAAGTATTTATCGATTATTGTTTTCTTGTAACACTGAACTGAATGCAGGCAGTTTTGTTGCATCCTTTCTACTTTTTAAAGTAGCAGGCTTCTCCTGCAGTGTCAGTTCTGGCCACCTGATGGCGCATCACACTAATGCATGGAGTACTGTATTTCATTTGTCTTCAGAACTGACTCTAAAGTCAATATAAGTGGATGTTACAGCAGCTATGCATTTTATTGCCATGCTATTTCTTACTAATAGTTCTATAAAATACTCTTCACATTATATAATAGTTCAGCCATCAAAAAAAAAATTCTAGCAATCGAGAAATGAAGGCATCAGTATTCTTTTTTTTTTTTTTAAATGATTTCAGTTGTTTTCCCTTGTTAATATATTTTTATTTATTTATTTTTATTTTTGACAGAGAGAGAGATACAGAGACAGAGACAGAGAGAGAACTGAACTGGGGGAGCTCCCAGTTCAGCATATGGTTCCGCACGGGCCGGGGCCGGGATTCGATCCCTGGTCCCTGGCGCTGCAAAGTGAGCGCTTAACACACTGAGCCATCCCGGCTTCCCCGTCATCAGTATTCTTTACATTGTGGAAATTATGTTTAAAATTTGTATTTTTAATAAAGAGTGAGATATAGAGGACAGGATTATGTAGTTAGAAAAGCTAAGAAAAGTGGGAAACAGAGATCTAAAGTTCATCTTAATAAAGATATGATACAGGCATACCTGTATATATATGTATGTGTGTGTGTATTTGTTAAAATAGTAGTATGCCATTGTTTTAGCTATTCTCATACATGTTTACAAATTCAGTGGCAAAATTTTACTTTTTTAGAATTGTTATATAAATATCTCATATTACTGAATGTCATCAACTTGTCTTTGAAAATGCCCATCTTTTTGTGGTTAAAAAATAATTACCGGTATATTCTTAACTTAGAAAGGATCATATCACTTTTGTATTATGAAAACTTGGTTGACTTTGGTATTCATTTCCCATTAGTTTTTGACATCGCTTCCCAAATTCAAATGTTATACCTACTTCTGAGTCTGTGCATGGGCTGGACAATAGTCAGAATGAAAAAGTCTCAAAGTAGACCTCTCCAGTGGGATTCTACTCCTGCGTCCACTGGTATTGCTGTATTCATTGTCATAACACAGGTGAGTATCGACATTCAGTTTTTCTGCTTTTTCGTATTCAGAAATGCATACTTGAACATATCTCATTTCAAAATTGCAACCTGGAGCCAGTAAGGAATTTGCATCCTTTTAAAGTGTGAACTTTAAGAGTGAGTGATATATTAGATAATCTGTTAATCTCTTGAGTATTTAATTTAATTGTAATTTATCTGAATTTGAGCTTCCTGTCAGCTTATTCAAGCACAGTATATTTAATATTAGGTTAGACTCTCAGTTCCTATTTAATAGCTTTCTTTCATATTTTCTGACACATAGTAAGTATTAAACATTAGATGAGTAAATCAGTGAATCTGAGGTTCATTCATTAGCAAGGATCACTAGATCCAGTAATACTACTTTATACATGAACTAATTCAAGTGAATATCTGAAATCAGTGAAAAAGCAATGTAGAATAAAAAAAAATGGAATCTTGTTTTTGAAAACAATTATAACAATAAATTAGGGGGTATGCCTGGATAGCTCAGTAGCTGAGCAGTTACCTCACAATTGCGAGGTCTGGAGTTCAATTCCCAGCCCTGGATCATGCAAACCCATATGCTGAATTTCGGCACAACTAGTAACTGCCAGGATGGCTCAGCAGTGAAGGTTCTCGCTTTCCATGTTGGAGGCCCTACGTCCACCTATGTGGAATGAAACCATGTCACAACTAATGATGTACAACTATGGACAACTCTGGAGACTGCTCTGAGCCCTCTCTCTTTCTCTCACCTTCTCTCAAACACATACATACATACATACATACATACACACACACACACATAAATAATAAAGTAAATTTGGTCTTTTAAAAAGGTCCTGGGAAGCCGGGATGGCTCAGTGGGTTAAGCGCTCACTTTAAAGCCCCAGGGACCAAGGATCGAATCCTCGCCCCGGCCTGAGTGGACCCATATGCTGAACTGGGGAGTGACCCCATTTCAGTTCTCACCAGGGTGAGACCCTGGCTCAGTTCTTGCCCTGTGCAGCCCCGCGCCCACCTGTGGAATGAAACTATATGGAAAAACTGATGATGTACAACTATGGAGACTGTTCTGGGCCCTCCACCCTTCTCTCTGTCTCTGTATCTCTCTCTCTCTCTCTCTCTCTCTCTCTCTCTCTCTCTCTCTCTCTCTCTCACA
>PVKE010022031.1:0-25931 GCA_004027555.1 Craseonycteris thonglongyai
AAAAAAAAAAAAAAAAAAAAAAAAAAAAAAAAAAAAGAACACGTCCAGTTCACACTCAAGGGGAAGGGGTTACACCAGGAACGTGGGTCCTCAGAGGCCATTGCAGAAGCTGACTGCCACGTAGGGAGACACAGAGGCTGAGAGGGGGAGAACTACCCTGGCTCCTCCCTCACTCCTCCCCTCTAATTTCTCACTAGGGCCCCCCGCTGGCCAGGCAGTCTGGGAAATGTAGTGCCAGGTCCACAGCAGGGCAGGGCAAGAGCATGGATGTCTCTGAGAGTAGACTGGCCCCTGACCAGCAGAGTCTCTCTTTATATTTTCTGACATAACTGGACAGACAACACAAGATGATTTAACCAATGACAACTATTAATAGTAAGTGTGGTTCTTTCTGAAACCAAAGGGTAATATTTTTGTTTTCTTGTGAGGTGGCCCTATGATATGTTCCAACGTTACTACTTACCAAAGAGCCTTCAGCATGCACATGCACACACACACACGCATGCACCCATGTGTGCACACACACACGCACTCCAATTCTTGCCCACATAGTGGAGTTTTCTTACTCAGCTGGGGGCAGACAAAACATAGTGACCCTCTGTACCTCAGTAGCCCAGAGAGGATACTTTTAACTGAATAGGGTTTTATTGTGACCCCCAAACTGTATTTGATTATAAGCTAAATCTTAGATTACCTAGTTAACATCTCACAGAGTCCATCCATTGAGACATCTTTTATTTGAAACCCTTGGCAGAATTTTTGCAATAAATCAATACTCTGATTTTAGTTTGTTTCTCTTTTCTGTAATATCAGTGAGCACATCCAATCTCTAGAGTGTAACAATAAAAGAAACAGTAAGCATGACCAGCCAATATGATAAGACGCTTTCTACCAGATTGTCTTTTGCAGATAGCTGCAGCAATATTGTTCATAATATTGGGGACCTGCCTGAGGACCTTGCTGTACCCCTGTTAGGAGGTGATTTTAACATCCTGCCCCCTTGAACCTGGGTGGGTATTTGTGGCTGTCTTGATCATTGAGCATGGTGGATGGATGTGATACTGTGTGACATCTCAGGTTTGATCATAAACATGCCAGGCACTCGTACTTGTTCTCTTGCTACACTCGCTCTTGGAATCCTGCTAGCAAGTTGGGAGGAAGCCCAGGCAGCTGCCGGGGCCTGGGGGCCCCTGGCACCAGACCCCTATTTTGCCCAACCAACTGTTTGGACAAACCAGTGGTGAAGCCAGTGAATGCGGTGAAGTGTATTCTTTAGTCCCCTACTGAGCTTCTCTAGCGGCCGCAGCTTGGAACAGAGACAAACCAGCCCCGCCGAGCCCTGTCCAAGTCACAGAATTGTGAGCAACGTAAATGGTTGTTGCTGTTTCAGCTGCAATGCTTAGAGGTAGCTTGTTACACAACTATAGAAACCCAAACCATGCCCTTGGGGAATCCCCTAAAAGTTAGGGTAGAGGGCATGGCTTAGGGACTGTGTTTGGCTGGAAGTAGCAGAGACCTGACTTGCAGCAGCTTAGCCTGCACTTGTCTCACACAGCAGGAAACGGTGAGGTGGAGGCGATGGCCCGGTCTGCAGGCTCAGCTCCACCAGTCCATTGGCTCTGACTTTCCCTTGTCCCTGTGGCCTCAGCACAACAGTACCGCTGTCTTGGCTCCAGGCACAATGTCTGTGTATAAGGCTGAATGAAGAGGAAAGGGAAAGAGGCCAGTTGGGCTCAATGGTTACTTTCAGCTTCTCTTCAAGCTCTCTGGGTCCTGGTGGGTCCTCTCATTCATCCTCTCCTCAGCTGGGATCTTAGGAATGACTTTTATACAGTTTGATATCGTTTTGTAATTTCCTAGGAAGATCTTATGGGCTACATGAGGGGTTGCTCCAGCAATATCGTCTGCCCTTTTGTAAGAAACGTGCTTCCAGCCGGAAGTGAGGTGGGAAGAGTGACCATTAGCCATTAGGCCACTGCAGCAGCCACAGATGATAGAGGAGAAGGAGTGGGGTGGGCTCTGGGGCAGCCAAACACAGTGTCCGCCTGGGACTCCGCAAGGGGGTCTTGATGTGAGAAGGCTTCAAGGGAGGAGTCAGTCAGGAAAAATACAATTTAGATCTCATTCTCCTGTATTTAATATTCTCACAAATGGGCAAAACTCCACATCTAAATCTAACTCAGGTATTCCCTTCAGTTCTTCAAATACCTCTTTGCAGATAGTGCCCACATTTCTCTCTACTGCTGTGTCACCCACTTCCACGTTTACCACCAACTCTAGTTGATGGCCGCCCACCACTTCCGGGCCAGCGAGCTAACACTGGCCCCCTGCCTCTGGCCGGGTGCCTCTCATCTCCCCGTTAGTATGACCTCCCTCACCGTTGAGCCCCTCCTCCGTCACCGAGCTCGGCCCTGTCCTCCCCTGTGAGATTCTCTGCTTCTCCTCTCTCTGCCTCCAGTTGGCTTCAGGAACCAGCGCAATACACTGCTGACTGGCTTTCTCTCCTCCGCTCTCTTTTCTTCTCATCCATCCTATCCTCGGCTGGGATATGAGGAACGACTTTTATATGCTTTGATATAGTTTTGTAATTTCCTAGGAAGATAATATGGGCTACATGAGGGGTTTCTCCAGCAATATTGTCTGCCCTTTTGTAAGTAAACACATCATTTACTCATCAAGAGGTCCTGAGCCAGGGCCTAAGAGTGCAACTGGAGGCTCAGCTTTCATACCTCAAAAACAGGGCTGCAGAGAGGCAAGTATGTCTTCCCAATGAAATACCCCTCCACTTCTAAGTGGGTGAGAAAGGAAATCCCACCTTAGCAGACATGGCTCGATAGCAGGAGCTTTCATGTGAAAAAACGAATGCCCAAGCTCGGCTTTTGTCTAAATCCTCTTCTGTCATGTAAGTGGGGAGTCTTCTCGTGTCAACATGAATTTCCCAGCTGTGTCCATAACCCTTATGTCCCCTTCAGTCTGTGAGCACATGGAATCATCTCTGCTCTTTTCCCCTCCACACTTACTCATTTGAACAAACTGGCGCAACTCATGGTGGCACACAACTTTACCAGATGAAGTCTGAGCACAGATCCGGTCTTGTCACTTCTCTGTTCACAACTATTTTTTTTTTTTTTAAGATTTATTGTATTGTTTGAGAGGTGAGAGAGAGAAGGGGGAGGGCCCAGAGCAGTCTCCACAGTTGTACATCATTAGATGTGATATAATTTCATTCCACACAGGTGGATGTGCAGCCACACACGGTGACAACTGAGCCAGGGGCCTCCCACATGGGAGGCGAGAACCTTCACCGCCATCCCGGCGGTTACAGTTGTGCTGCAGTTCAGCACATGGCTTTGCATGACCCAGGGCTGGGATTCAATTCCTGGGCCTCGTGGTTGCAAGGCAAGCGCTTAGCCCGCTGAGCTATCCCAGCATCCCATCTGTTCACAGCTGTCATGGCACCTCCTTCTCTGCCATCTTCACTTTCTAGACCCCCCTGCAAGATGGGCTAAGGCCTGACCCCCCAGGTCCTTCTTTCCCTGTGCCCCGCCATCCTCTCGCCTCCAGCGCTGTGTGCTGCTGTTGGAGTTTCAACACGTTCCTCCCACTTAACAAAATCCAGTTCAAGAAATGTGTGCTGTCGTAGAAGGAATATTAATGTATTTAATTAATAAAGGCATAAATGACCATCTTATAGTATGGGTTTTATCATAACACAGTGGTTCCTTGGTACTCATTGTTAATTGGTTCTGGGAGTCACAACAGGCACCAAAAATGATGAACACCAATAAAGGAATCACGTAAATAAATTGAATGTGTTCCCAAATCAAAATACACAAAATGACCACAGAAGCTAAGACTGCAGGGGGATGCACACAAGGCAAAAGCTATCGCATGACTAACGTGTGACCCTGGTTTTGGCTGGAAAGGGCAGTGAGTCGTGAGGCAATTGACACTGACAAGTTCTAGCTTGCTCACTGAGTACTGGTACAAAATTTTCAAGATGCAGTTGAGTACTAAGGTCTGATTGTACCTTACATAAATTTGCTACTCAGTGAATATCTCTTGAAGAAATGAATGGAAAGTCTTTCATCATATGAAACAGACAGGTTCTACATTAAAAGATACTTGCAGTGATTACTTGGTTAATTGATTATCCTCTGCACTTTGTGATGCTGCCCCCTGCCACTTCATCCTATGTTACAGTTCACAGTGATGGCATTGACACGGACTACCTACCGACCACACAGGGGTCATTCATGTGCTGTTAATTTTCCGACTACAACATACATCTACATACTTAGACTGTAGCTCTTGCACTTCCTCTAGCACTTGTCCTTGTACCACAACAGAAGGTAACTGTAAGGGAGGGGAAGTTTGGAAGGAAAGGATCAGCATGTATGGATGACCACAGTTTGCCCCTTCCATACAGGGCCCCAAGCAGCGGGCTTCTCTAAGTACAGTGTTGGCCCTGGCCGGCTCAATAATGGACGCAAATTCACTGCAGTTACTAAACAGATGCACCCAAATTATATCAGCTTATTCCTGTCTGGTTTTCAGCTGTGCAGAGTGGAAGCTTAGGCTATTTGTGGTTATGAGATATAAAAGATGCCAACATTCATTCTTCCTGGAATTTCTCTGCCTTATACAGCAGCTAGAGCAGAAGACTTCAATTTCTCCCTATGTCAAAGCACAGTCCTCTCCATTTGAATGTTTCAAAGTTCCTGAAGAATCCTCTGGTTCTTCACTTGCTCGCAAGCCCCTGAGGTCCCCAGGCTCCATTCTTCTTCAGCTGTGTGCTCTTACACTGCCTCACATCTAGATTCCTGCACTGTCTTGTGTGCCCCATAATTTAGGAAGGGTCTCCTAGCCCAAGGGAGTTAATTTTGGAACACAAAGGCTCCAGGCTTACCATGTTAGTTACTTTGCATACTGCTAATAACAAAACATCACCCACTGCACTGTCCCTAAAAAAGGCAGTGTTCCCTCCACACAAGGATACAGAGCAGGTAGAATCAGAAGACAGTGTATCACTTCTGACATCTGCCAATTGTGGAATCTTGGTTCGCCTTTTTCTGCTTCTGTTCCTTTTCTGTAACTAGAGAATTGTAGTAGCTGCTGCCCTGGGAGGTTTAGTGAAATCACTGAATCCTTCACATTTGGCTGTGTATTAAATATTATCACTAATCAGCTATATAACAAAGTGTGAGATTTCTACTTCATTCATGAACTTATTTCCTATTGTCCCTTTTATTTTTTACCTTTTTTTAAAAGGATTTATTTTATTGTTTTGATAGAGAGACAGAGAAGGGGGAGAGCCCAGAGCAGTCCCCATAGTTGTATGTCATCAGTTTTCAACATAGTTTCATTCCACACAGTGGGTACGAGGCCCTGCAGGGCAGAAACCGGGCCAGGGGCCTCCCACATGGGAAGCACACCCCAGTTCAGCATGTGGGTCCACATGCACCAGGGCTAAGACTCCATCCTTGGACCCCAGGGCTGCAAGGCAAGAGCTCAACTCGCTGAGCCATCCCAGCATCCCTTTTGTCTTTTTTAAAAATTATTATTAACTTTACTGGGGTGACATTGACTAGTAAAATTACACAGTTTCCAGGTGTACAACTCTACAATATATCATCCATGTGTTGCATTGTGTGCTCACCACCTAGAGTCAATTTTTTTCCATCAACAAATTTCGCCATTATTCTTATAGCTCAGGTTAATATAATTACTATAACTCAGAAATTAATAACAATGTCAGAACTAGTACTAGCAGAAAATCAAAGAATGTTAACTGTAGAGATTTTCCAATTTATAAGTCATCGGGGACACCTTTTACAATCAGAAAACATCTCTATATTTTATGTTCATTGTATCCCTCCTATGTTAATACCACCTCCTTCCTAAGTCTAACTTCTCTTAAGCTAATAGCTAAGGCTCACCAGCACTTACTTTCTTAGTAGCACTGGGTGCAGTGCCTGCTGTATGAAGGCCAAATGCCCAGTAAAAACTCAGTCATGGTTTGTTGATTGAGGAAAGGAGCAAATTAACAAAAAAATAAACAAACAAACAAAAAACAAGGATTTGTGTGTGTGTCTGGGTATAATCTTTGTCATCTGCATTCTGTCAGGTCTCGTGAAACCTAATTTTTAAGTTTCATTTCATAATAATTTGAGGCAATGACGATCAGCTGCCAAAGCTTATAGGCAGTTAATGCAGGAGTTAGTTTCATACACAGAAGTGTTTTAAACTCAAAATTGGAAAGTGTAAGCACACTCTTAAAATTGGAATGCTCCTTGGATGCTCTTTGCGTTCTCCGTAAATGAAACCGAGACCCTGAGAGATGGCACAACTCCCCCAAGGCATGCCGTTGCACGAAGCTGTGGAACCCAGGCCCCCGACAGCCCTGGCAGTCCATAACCTATAAAGGGCCTCTCCACCCCCAGCCTGTCTGCTGATTCTGGGCATGGCATCTGCATCCGATCCAGCTTCTCAGAGCATGTCAACTGTGAGCTGATGGGAAGTAAGTACAGAGAGAGCAGAAAACGCTTTTTCTCCAGACAGCTGGAAAGTTTCACTCGGAATGTATTTTTAACATTTTGTGTGCATTCAGGAGCAACCATAGCAACAAAGGCACAGGAAAGAATCTGCTGGAGCCACTCAGAGGGACAAGCAAATAGCACCCGGGGAAGGCTGTTATATCTCCATGGGGAATCGAGGACCCGCTGGACATGTCCCTGTCACTAGGAAAACCATCTCTGGGGAGAATACACTCAGAACCAGCAGGACTAGATTCAGGTGTTGAGTGACTGATGAGATCATCTATATAAACGTATATCCCCTCCCTCCCTCTACCCACCCATCCACACCAATACAATGTGTAAATAAAGCTAAACAAGGGCGTTTTCGGTCCAATCAGGCATCACGTTTTATTAACTCCAGTCCTTCATGAAACTTCTAAACCACTGGCTGCAGGAGAAGCAGGTTACCCTGCAAGACCTCAGACTACCCAGTCTTTATCGTCGGAGCGAGGATGACCAGAAGCTGCCTCCTCTCCCTCCAATGGCAGGTGGAAGGATGACTGAGGGTGTGAGGCTGGTGGCGGTGGGGAGCGCCTGCCCAGAGAAGCGTCGTTGGTGACGGGACATGGCAGCAGCAGGGGAAAGCCAGTGCTCACACTGCATGCAGAGCCAGCTCTCTTCCCAGCCAGGCTCTTTCAGTTACTTGCGGGAAAGAACCCGAGCCAATTCAGGAAGCTCTCCAGTTCCTGCATTTCCCTGTCTAGTTCTGGAACACAGACAGGTCTATGCACGGTCATGTGGCACGTATGGGGTGAGACTCAAGCTTTCTGATGTTCCCACTTAAGACTCACCACCATGACATTCCTTCTCTAACATGTAGTGCCAATGCCTGCGGGCGCGATATCTACACTGAACCAATCTAGGTGCATAGGCTATGAGATGGTTGACCCAGTGAAGGGAGGTTTACTTCAGCCCTGTTGCTCCTTTGGCTTTTCTGTGTCTGGGTTCTCTTTTATGATAACTTAAGAAAAGCTTGAGATACCATGTAAGCAAAGTAAGTCAGACTGAGAAGGACAAATACCATATGATCTCATTTGTTTGTGGAATCTAAAGGACAGAATACATGAATAATCAAAACATAAAAAATAACAACAACTCATGGACACAGACAATAGTTTAGTGGTTACCAGAGGGGAAGGGAGAAGAGGGTGGGGGAAGAGGGACAGGGATTCAAATATATGGTGATAAAAAAACAACTGACTCTGGGTGGTGAGCACACAATACAACACATGGACGGTGTAATTGTAGAATTGTACACCTGGAACCTATGTAATTTTACTAACCAATGTCACCCCAATAAATTTAATCAAAAAGAAAAGAAAAAAGCTTGAATACTTCTAATTAAATTTGGTACCTTTCTAAAGGATATAAACATATGTATTACATTGAATTTGTGCTTCAGTGTTATCTTGAAACATGACCGTGACTGATAAAATGTTTTCATGAACATATCTTCTCTAATTTTAAACACATTTCAATAAAAACCAGTTTCATGGTGATATTACTACACTGAGGCCCATATAGTCCTTTCATTCAATCACATTCAAGAATGAGGACAGTGTTGTTCACAAAGAGGTATTTAATAAATAATAAATAGAGTGGGAAGAGAAAACCATCATTATGGTCACATGGCTGGAAAGACCTCTATTGATCTTTACTTCCCCACAAAACCACATAAATATATAATGGTGTTATTGAACCAGCTTCATCCAAGCAAATGAACTATGGCATTTCTCAAGAGGGATCCATGTTATGATGGAACAATATCTAAAAATAAAATCACAAGACAGTCTGTTCATTGACCCCAAACTGAGGAAGACTGGAGAATGATATTCAATTTATTTCTACTTACTGTTCCTAACAAATTTTAGGAAGTATCATACATTCTCAGAATTGGAAGATACCTTAAAAAGAAATATTCATCATTGGTTGTCTTTTATTCCATAAACTTCCAGCCACAATGTATCATATTAGGATGAGTCAATCACCCATTAAAATTTCTAGAGGCAACTGTGTGCTTCCTAGAGGCCATGCCCAGACCCAGAGTGGAGGATGGTCCTGGGTGAGAATACTTAGTGCAAAGAAGCTGCTGTTCCCTCAAGAGCAGGAGGTCATTTCTGGGGCATCCATTTCTGAGGACGCCCAATGTCTGAAGTATTATCATTCACAGCGGCTACATCCCAGGCACAAGTGAGGGGCAGCGGGCAGCCAGGCTATCAGCAAAATATAAGCATTCAGAAGAGGTTCAATGTCAGCAGGAAAAAATGTAAGGTATGGTTTTCAGAGAGGAGCCTGTTGTTAATCTAGAATATTTTCAGTATGTATGCTAGAAAGGAAAGCTGTGAACAGAAAGTCAATCCCCCTACATATGCAGATGGGGAGACCACCACCAGGTAATCTCTCCCTAAATGTGAGGAGACTGCATTTCAGTTTGTACTGCTCTCTGCAAAAAGTAACAGCCTCCTTTGAAACTGAATTTTTCTCCAAAATAGATAATAGAAAACTTGGAATTCTATAGAAAGTAATTGTAGAGACAATTTTAAAAGACTGTTTGACTATCTACAGATCAATTTTTTTATTTAAAAAAAATTTAAGAAATAGTTATTTTATTGTTTGAGAGGAGAGAGAGGGGGGTGGGGCAGAGCAGTCTCCATAGTTGTACATCATTAGTTGTGACATGGTTTCATTCCACACAGGTAGATGTGGGACCGTGTGGGGTGGGAACTGAACTGGGGGCCTCCTGCATGGAAGGCGAGAACCTTGGCCACCAACCCATCCCAGCGGTTACCAGTTGCACCATAGTTCAGCGTTTAGGGGTTGCATAGGCTGGGGCTGGGAATTGAACCTCAAACCTTGTGATTGTGAGGCAAACACTTATTACTGCTGAGCTATCCCAGCATCCCTCTTTAGATCAATTTTAAGTGAATAAATTGGACAAGGTGATGTTTGCAGAACCATGTGACATGCAGGGCAACTGGTGCCAGACTTAGCATCTCTGTACCACACAGCAAGGCAGATCCTGGCCAGCTAAATTTAGACACGAGGAAAACTAAAGAAAAACAGCTGTGCAAATTGAGAAGGTGAAGACAGCCCTCAGGAAGATGCAGGGACTATGCATCTTGTTCCTGAATGTCCTCCATGAATAGAGAGTATGAGTGGTCCAGGAAGCAAACAGAAATGAACTAGAATATTCCCCAGCAGCCCCATTTTACCAGCACATCCCCTAAACCAGAGGGCTACCCACTTGCTCAAGGTATCTTAATCCCTGATTTAGAGAAGCCTACGGGAGTAATTTTTCTCTTGAAATACATCACAGTTTATTTCTTCTTTGCAAGGACTTATAGAAAAAGAAAGAGACACATATTTTTCACATAATTGTGGTCAATACAACATAATTGAACATGTATGAGAATTGCAGTCAGTAAACTGGGTTCAGGGCCAGATTAAAACAACAAACTTAATCTCTCTGAGATTCAGTATCCACATCTATAACCATAAACTAATAATCCCTACATAATGGAGATATCTTGATGACTGCAGGTCCCAATAGCTATGGAAAATGGTATGCAAATATTGGCCTACAAAGGACCCTGAAAAGCCATCTGAACCACCCTTTAACTCCTAGCAGAATTCCATCTCAGTTTTCATGGACTGAGTTAAACAAGTTCAGAGAAGAATCTACCACGGGTCATATTGCAAGTGTGTGACATCCAGATTCTTCACATCATAGCTAAGGTATTCCTCTCTTCTTACCTTAGGAAAGATGGAAAAGTTACCACATACTGAGTGGCCTTTGTTTTCATGAAGCCTGTGGGGTCATGCTTTAGCCCAGCTGTGTCCAACCTTTTGGCTTCCCTGGGTCACAACGGAAGGAGGAGAATGGTCTTGGGCCACACATTAAATACTAACACTAATGATAACTGATGAGCTAAAAAGAAAAAAAAAAGGTAAAAAAAAAACCTCATAATGTTTTAGGTGTTTGTGTTGGCTTGCATTCAAAGCCACCCTGGGCCTCAGGTTGGACATGCCTGCTTTATCCATTTCTTTTAGAGAAAGAATCCTTTCAAAACGCAAAACTATTTCTTAAAATCACGTGCATACGTTTGTACTGTACCCTCTCCGATCCCTAGCTCGCTTCCTCTGGGGCCCAGAATTCTATAGGCCTAAATTCTGTTCTCATTCTGATGCTGTGCTTCTTGGCTCCCACTTGCCATTTTCTCAGCATTCTTACACTACCCACAGAGCAGCGGCTCCTTCTCTACTCTAACTTCCCAGTCTTCTCCTGCCATGAATGCATGTAATCGTTTCATCTTGGACTGGTGCATTTTCTCTGTCCTTGATGTGCTTTTCTTATCCAACGTGCCAGCTTACCAAGGACACATCAAATTTCTATATTTCTATAGTCCAGGTTTCCATGCCACTTATCTTATGGTTAACTGCAAAGCGAACAAAGAGTGCTCTCATTCTACCCCCCAGGGGTTATGCAGTGCTGGGCTTACAACCAAATACCTGGAACCTCAGGTGTGATGCAATTTTAAGCTGGCTCTGCTATTTGGAAAATGTCCCTCTTGTACATGAATTTCTCATGTGTGGTCAAATTCTAGCTATGTAGTATGGCTCCTGTAGTCCTAGTATTTTAGTATAGTACACCGTCCAGAATACAAGTCTCAGTGAAGCTAATGCACCTGTAGTTTTTCTTGCTTCTCCCGGGCTGATTTTTGTCTAAGGAGAAGACTTGATTGGCTTGACCAAGTTTGTGCTTCAGAGAGCTGTGTTGGTGACTGATCTGGACTTGGGTCCTCTTTAAGGCAATTTCAAAGAGGGTTTTTCTGGGATATCAGCCAAAGAGTTAATATTTACTGAAGAGAACAAATTCAGTCCTGATTAGGACCTTTTGCTTTGATCTGATGCTTTGCTCACATGCAGAAAGAAAGGAGTGACATGGGCAGAAATAGGCACGGCCTCAGAACCTGCAGTGCTGAGCAATGGGATGGCAACCACAGTCCCTTAGGATGACAGCAGAACAAAGGGCTCCTTTCTCCACTTCCTCATCAACCGCTAATCACCACAGTCTTGTTAACAAATGAAATAAACTTTATTAATTCAGTGAAAGCCACATGCCCTGAATGAAAACAAGAAAAGTGGCTTAGTGGACACTGGGGAACATTTTGGATGCCTTCTACAGGCTTCCAAGTTGACTTGACAATAATGATAGCAGAATAGCTTATTTGGAGGGAACTACTAAATGAGATGAGATTTCCCGATAAGGTATAAGTTTGACAGCAGTTGGAATCTCCACATTGAAGTTTATGGTCCTACCATCTAGGTTAGACCCAGAAAGAGCTGAGACTGGGAAAGAGAGGGATCGAAAAGTCCTGCTTCACCGACTTTTAGCTACTCTTTCGTGGCTCTCATTTATTCTCTTTCTCAAAACAATCGTCTTGCAACCCACATAAAAATCATCAACCTATCTAGAGAGAAAGGCACCTTTCCCCACTCTTATCATGTATTTGCTCCAGGTCAATTGACTCTTTTTCAAAATGAACAAAAGGGAAAGCCAGGATGGCTCAGCGGGTTAAGTGCTTGCTTTGAAGACCCAAGGACCGAGGATCAAATCCCAGCTCTGGCCCAGGCAGACCCACATGCTGAACTGGGGTGTGCTTTCCGAATGCGATTCAAAAAATAATAATAATAAATAAATAAATAAATAAATAACAAAAACAAAAAAAACCAACATGAACACAAAAAACATTCCCCCCACAGTCCAGATTCATTCTAATCAGCAGAGCATCCTATAGGCTTCTTACTGAAACATACCAGGATTCTATGTTTGATACACTGCATTGCATGCATGAAGGAGCTCTCAGTACAGAAGCAATTTCTATAAAATCATCTCTTACTGTGTCCCCTGTGAGTTCAGTGAGATAAATGACATTCAGGAGGCTGAAAAGGAGCATTCTCTTTTTTGAATGAATAAATCAAGACATTGAAAACTGAAGCAGCTTGTCTTATATCGACCCATTCAATAATGAACACTGAATACGTACCAAATGATATGGGAATTACAGAGAAACTGTATGCTACGCCCCTCTCCCACATGTACTTGCACTTATGTGGGAAGGTGGCAAGACCAGCATGCATGAAAAAAACAAGAAAGAAAGCAGTGCTACAGCATGTAACCCATGGCAGAGAACAGAAGTGATGTCAGACATAAGGAAGAGAGATTGAACCCTGTGGTTGGGGATGAGAATGTTTATATCAGGGATATCCAACATTTTGGCTTCCCTGGGTCTTCTTGGGCCACACATAAAATACACTAACACTATGGGGAAGCCGGATGGCTCAGTGGGTTAAGAGATCACTTTGCAGCCCCAGGGACTGAGGATCAAATCCCGGCCCCGGCCTGTGCGGACCCATATGCTGAACTGGGGAGTGCCCCCAGTTCAGTTCTCACTGGGGCAAGACCCCGGCCCAGTTCCTGCCCTGGGCAGCCCCAAGCCCACCTGTGGAATGAAACTATGTGGAAAACCCAATGATGTGCAACTATGGAGACTGTTCTGGGCCCTCCCCCCTCTCGCTGTCTCTGTATCTCTCCCTCTCTCTCTCTCTGTCAAAAACAATAAAAATAAGTCTTTAAAAATACACCAACACTAATGATAGCTGATGAGCTAAAAAATATTTTTTTGCATAATTTTCATTATATTTTAAGAAAGTTTGTGAGTTTGTATTGGGCTGCATTCAAAGCCACCCTGGGCCGCATGCGGCCTGTGGGCTGCAGGTTAGACAAGTTTGGTTTAAATGATCTCAGTAATTCTGTAATCCTATGAAAGGAACTAGTCACAATGAGCCAAATCCTACAGGTAGAGCTTGAGACAAAATTCAAGTATTCCTGGTCTTAGGTTTAATGCCTGTTTGTTCATTCCCATACATCTTCAGCCCCCTGATTCTATGCAGCCAAGTTCATACTTTGTAACTGGACTTCAGGAAGAAAGTTACAAGAATCACAATCTCAAGTGTCCAAGGAAACCAGATATGTGACTCAAGAGCCCATGCCTGTCTGAAGAAGGTGGTATCTTTTTTTACTTTAGTTGATGGAGGTTATGCTGCCCAATGCTACCAGAAGTCCCCATTTTTCAAGGACAAGCTATCAGTGCCATCTGTTATGTGAAATGTTATCATTTTTAAGTATTAAAGGCTATTTGGTGACTCTGTGACCTCTCCTTTGGGTGGTTCCCGTTGTTGTATGGTGACATGTTACCTGGGATCTCAGACAGAGAACATATGTGGTTTAGCAGCCAGTGATGTCTCATGTTGTAAACATTATTCCCTGGACCATTATTGGTAAGTGATTATAAAGGAATTGTTTACCTGGCTCAGCCTGCCCTCCAGTGTCCCAGGGGGTGTCTGTGCTGCAGCTTCTATTTAGTTTAAGAATGTTCTAAGTAATGTGTGGCTCAGCCAACAGCTGTAATTCAGTATAATGGACAGAGCCATCTAATATATAAATGACCTCAAGTTAGAGATATTTACCTTTGTAAACTGAGGCCCAAGCCAAGTCATATTACATTAATAGCAGAGGAGTGTTTGCACCTCCTAGAGTATAAGATACTCAGGAGAGAAACATGACCTTTGAAACAGTCTGTATAGAACTTGGCAGGCCACTTGGAGAATGCTCATCATTGGGCTGCAACAGCCAACACAATTGATTGGAGTTCTTTGTGATGGATGGTCCTTTCCATGTCTGTGTGTCATTTCAGTAGTGCTTGGCAAGGCATTCAAAAACCAGTACCAAGGTGTCCTGCTGTCTGTCCTGGGGGTGAGAGGTGCCTTCCCAACACATGTGCTGAACGAAAAGCATAGTGGTGAACCCAGAGCAAACTCTTCGATAACTGTTAAAGGTCTGCGGTGAATGGCAATGCGGCAATCAGTTCTCCTTCTGCTCACTCTATTTTGATCCAGATGCTGACTGCCCTATAGTTCATTGGAAATGCATATGGCACATGATTTATGGTTGTGGGAGGGAGACTGAGGGGAAGGTCCATTACAGAAGAGAATAATTAAACCCAAGTGCTGTAAGATCAAGGGAGATGCCAATGACCTCATTTTGTCCATCTCTTCTGGAAGGGCCTATTACTACCATCTAATTTATGGGCCTGGAGAGAACCATCAAACCATGGAGAAGAGAATACAGATGAACCCAGGCTGTTAAAAACGTGAGGTGAGGCTTATAGATCTTTACACTTTATTTTGATAGGAGTTCACTAAAACCTAAAGTAGAGTAGGATCAAACAATGATGATTAATTTTAAAAACTGCTCCTTTTCTTCACAGGAATGTCTACTTATGAAGAAAACAATTCCATCACTCAAGCCCTTTCTACTGAACATTTTGTTTTCAATGTTTTCATATCTTTGATATGGAATTGTAACAGTTTAACATGCATATTTTTTGATAGCAGGGTCTGTAAAAAGGATATTAATTTCACAGACTTAACAAAGATAAGTAAAAGATGAAATAGCATTGATTTTTCTATATCTAAGCCATAGAGTTATTAAAAGTTCTCTGTGTATGCATAGCCCTACTTTCCATTCCGTGATGTATACAAGTATGTGGGGGAGCCCGAGCTGCAGCCGCAGTGGGTGGACCTGGAGAAAAAGTACGAAATCATGTCCAGGAGAGGCTATCCACAGCCTGCCAATAAGAAATAGAGAAGCACGGGTCTGGAGTGGTTTGGGAAAACTGGAGTATGGGGTCAAAGAGTGGGAGACACATGGAGAACCAAGATGAGCACGTGTGAATTAAGCAAGTGAGACTGGAAGGGACAGCAGTACAATGCTTGGGACTGCTGACTGTTGCTCTTTGCAGCAAGTCACCCATGCTCATGGGGTGGAGTCGTGGAAAGGAAACAAGATGGAAAAAACACTCGATAATGCATTCCTTCTTCTACTAGGCCCATAGCATGCCTCTGTTCTCAAAAAGACTGTTCTAAATTCATGCTCTCCAGGAGTGCTCTTCTTACCAGCTCCCTTGCTTTTAGCCTAAATATTTATTCTTTGTGTCTTCAACATGACTATAGCCAGTATGCATCACATAAGGTTTTGCCCAATTCAAAGTGTTTCCAAGTAAGCATGAATTAGCTATCAAACATAAATATAGTAAGCACAAGTCCTCTAGCTTTTCCCATATTGACTTATCTTTATCCAAAGATAAGCTTTGTAAAAACTATTGTTCTAAAGCAGGGGTCTCCAAACTACCACCCGTGGGCCTGATGCGGCCTGCGAGGCCTTCTCATCCAGCCCGTGGAGACCTTTTTATCTGAATAGAATAATATTAAATAAATAATTAAAAACAACATCTATGTTTTGATTCTTTTTTATTTGGACCTCGAGTGTGTAGTCGGCCCCAAACTGCTGTTTGATAGTTAATGCAGCCCACGAGCTGAAAAGTTTGGAGACCCCTGTAAATGAAAGCATAGTAAAATTAATAAGTAACCAAAAGCATTTTGTGTTTTTCAATTCTAGAAAGTATTTTTTTCATTCTATTGTTTTATTTTCTTCATAAAATAAATACTAAGGAAAATAATTCTGGGATGAAGAAAATGATTTCATATGATATTTCAGAGATTCAGAAGGTAATGAACAGCAAAATAAATGGTAAATAAAAGGTTAAATCTAAATGAATGTTGACTATAAAAATCAATAATAATGTTTTATATAGTTTAAAGTATATGGAGAATTTGAAAGTAATGGTATATATGATGAGATAGAGTAAATAATACTAAAACCCTTCCATTGTCCAGGAAGTGGACAAAACTGTAAGGATATAGAACTGATTTATATTAGATGTAATAGATCAAGAAGGAATGTTTTCATCCCTAGGTTGCCACCGCAAGAGTAGGAAAACAATGAGATGATGGGAATAGATATAATAAATACACTTACTCAAACTAAAAGGAGGCAAAAAAGAAGAGAATAAGAGCAGGGGAATAAAAAGGTGTGAAAAATAGAAAACAAATAGTAATTACATTAAATTTAAATGCTTCAATTAAAGGACATAAATATTCAGACTGGATTGCAATATTATATTCTGCTTATAAGAGACAAATCTTAAATATAAGGACCTGAGAGATGGAAAATAAAGGATAGATGTAGTACACATATACAATGGAATACTATTTTTCCATTAAAAAGAATGAAATCTGACCATTTGCAAAAATATGGTTATACCTAGAGAATATTATACTAAGTGAAATCAGACTGAGAAAGGCAAATACCATTTGATCTAACTTATATGTGGAATCTAAATAACAAAATAAATGAGCAAACAAAACAGAAACAGACTCAGAGATATAGAGATTCAGAGGTATGTTGATATAATGATTGCCAGAGGGGATGGGGCACGAGGGGCTGTGTGAAAAAGGTGAAGGGATTAAGAACAACTTGTTACACAATAGCCATGGGTATGCTAAGCACAGCATAGAGAACACAGCCAATACTATGGTAATGACTGTATATGGTGTCAGGTGGGTACTAGACTAATAGGGGATCACTGCATAGATTATGTAAATGTCTAACCACTATGTGGCACACCTGAAACTATATAAAATATTATTGAATTTAAAAAAAAGGGGAGGAGGGGTTGATACCTGGATGGCTTAGCGGGTTGACCATTTACCTTGTAGCCCCGAGGTCTAAGGATCAAATACTGGCCCTGGCTCATGCAAACCCATATGCTGAACTGGGCTGTGCCTCCAGTTCAGTTCTCACAGGGAGAGCCTCTTATGTGGGAGGCTCCCAGTTCGGCTCCAGCCCCAGGTGAGTTTCCCATGTGGAGGCCCCCAGCCCAGTTCCTGCCCTGCATAACCCCGAGCCCACCTGTGGAACAAAAGCTATGTAGAAAATTAATGATGAGCAAATATGGAGACTGCTCTGGGCCCTCCTCCTCCTCTCTGTTCCTCTCTGTCTCTCTTTCTCTGTCAAAAACAATTAAAAAAAAAAAAAAGGATAGAGAAAGACAAACTATGCAGACTCCAAACAGAAGAAAGGTGGATTAACTATTTATTATCAGACACTAAAGCAAGAAGCATTACTAAAGATAAAGAAGGATAGGGAAGATATAAAAATTTTATATTTGTATCATATAATAATAAGACACATACTGTATAAAGCAAACAAAATGTCAGAACTAAAAATAGAAATAGAAAAATTTGATATTATAATGGGATGATTTGTGAGCTTTTAATATCAGTAACTAATAGAAAGCACATAGAAAAATCTGTAAGGATATAGCCAATATGACCAGTGTGATTAACAGAGTTCACCTCGTAACATATATAAAACACTGCTGGTCAACAACTGAACAAAATACATTCTTTTCAAGTGTATGTGGAGCACTTACCAAAGCTGACCATGTATCAAGGGAGCAGTCTCAACAAATTGGGATGAACCCTCATACAGACTGTGCCCTCTGACCACTGTAGAATGTCAACAAGTTAGAAGATTGCCATATATTTGAAAATTAAGCAATAACTTTTAAATAGCACATTGTTAAAATAAAAAGTCACAATGGAAATTGGAAATGGTTTGAACAAAATTATAAAAAAAAAATAATAATAATAACCATAGGATAGAACTGAAGCCATGCTTAAAGGGAAACTCATGATTTAATATTAGAAAAGAGAGGCTAAAAACAAACAATTTTGTCATCTAGCTCACAAGTTAGAAAGACTCAAAGAAAGTATACAGAAGGGAATAATGAAAATAGGGCAGAACTTGAAAAGAAAAAACACACAATGAAGAGAATCAGCAAGTCAAAGCTCAGTTCTTTGGAAAGAATAATAAAATTTAATAAATCCTAGGCACAAGAAAGATATAAGAATACAGACACAAATAACCAATGTCAAAACAAAGCTATATTTACTACAGATACTTAAATAATCATAAAAGGATATAATGAACCACCTTGTTCTAATATGTTTGGCAATTTAGTTGGACACATTCATAGAAAATCACAACTTACCAAAATTAACAAAAAATAAATAAATAAATTTGTAGTTAAAAACCTTCTCAGAACAAAAACACAGATGACTACTCTAGTGAATTCTTCCAAACACTAACATAAAAAGTAACGCCTATTCCATACAAATGCTCCCCCCAAAATAGAAAGATTGGGCACTTTCCACATCTTTTAGGGTGTCCAGTCTAACCAGGACACCAACACCTTAGCCGTGATACCACGAGTATAAAGAAAAGTCCCAGAGCAAAATTACTTAATGGTAAAATGTTGATAGCTTTGCTCCAGTTCAAGAAGGAGACACAAATGTCCACTATCACCACTTCTATTCAACATTTTCCAGAAGGTTCTAGCCAAAGAAATAAGACAAAGAAGTAAAAGATAGAAGTACTGGAAAGAAAAAAAGTAAACATCATTATTCACAGGTGACAAGATTGCTAAGTAGAAAATCCAAAAGGATCTTTAGATAGTGTTGAAATTAACAAATGAATTTACCAAAGATCTTAAATTCAACATTAAAACATTGTTTTTCTTATACCAACAATAAGCAGAAAATGAAATTTACAAAATGGTACCACTGGCATTACATTAAAAACCATCAAATACTTAGTAATAAACAAAGATGTGCAAGATCTTTACACAGAAACAATAAAACATTATTGAGAGTAACTAAATAAGAACCAGACCATGCGAGGAATTTACCATTTTCACAGGGGCAAAGGGTCTTCTGATCTATGTGATAATTACCTAGGTATATTTAATTATGATAATGCACACTACAAATCTATGAGTTTTTGCACTTTCTGTTGCGTGTTGTACTTACATACAAAAAATAAATGGATAAAAAAATAAAAGTTTTGTTTTACATTATTAATAAAATAGTTGTGAAATCATATATCTGTATTTTCTGTCATGTTTTGCATTCAAGTTTGCCATATTTGTGCTGTAAAGTGTACTTCTAAAAACATAACTATTATGCGATAACATTGTATCTATAGAAAATAGTTGTGTTTTTTCATGACCCATCAACCAGAAATCAAGTAATTCGAGCTTGATGGGAATAGTTACAGATACTTCAGTCCCGTAACCACCTTTAAACTGTGTGGAGGTGCATGGAGTTGAGACCTGCCTACTGCCAATCCCTCTACCATCTTGTCTGGTGGGCAGGGCTACGTGCTGAGGGGCTGACATCACTATGCAACGTAGGACTAGACTCTCATCACAATGCGGCTTTGAAGGCTGTTGCTGTGATTCGCAGTCCAGAAATGGGAGGCATTTTTGTCTGGCTTCCCCAGGACAGCACGGTATCAAGGTATTTAATAAAGTTTATCATGATCATGCTGGGACGTGTTGGAAAAGAAACATGACTGGTGGAGATAGTGTGACAAATGGTTTTGAGGATTTTGGACCTGAATTCTTATCTTAATTTGATCCCCGTGGTGCCATGTGTGTATCTACACAGCCCACTTCCCTGATATGGACCCTGTTTCTGCCTCTGGCCATGTCCTGCTTCTTTAGGCCTGTGAGGCTGATAAAGTAAAGATGGTCAAGTGAGGTTTATTTATTTTTTTACTTCTCTAGAAATTTCTTCAAAGATTAGGCACACTACTTTTGATGGAGCCAGGAAGCCATAGAGAAATGAGGAGCAGATGTTGATTGTTGATTACTGGTTAGTTCCACTTTTCATCAGCTGACAGCCTTCACTCACTTTCACTTAGGCTATATTTACCCTTTAAGCCAACACATTCAGTTTTTCAAAATTAGCAATGTAAATGGGACCAAAACATCTGGATTTTAAGTAAATTGGCCAGATGTTTTGGTGGTTTACAAATAAAAGCTAAAAAGAAAAAAAGAAAAATGGGTAAGAGAATGGGAAAGAACTTGAAATGTAGCTACCCACACATATCATCCACCTCTTCCGTGTCTGTGGGAGATGAAACTAAATCATTGTTGAGAAGGTGGAATTAAAGGGATCAGTTTTGGAACTTTGCCCTGAACATAGAGAAGTGACCTTCATTGCGTTGAGGAGAAATGGAAGGTTGCCTCAGACTTTTTGTATTTAGAAATTATTTTTCAATTGCTGAATTAAGTCTATATGTTTTCTCAGATTCAAGCCAAGATATCAGTTCATTAAGAGGCCTAGACACTTTGCCAAATTGAAAATAGATTTGTTTTCCATGTTGGAATTACTAATGAAAACTGCAGGCACGTTCCTCCCATTCCTTTTTTTTTTTTAAGGTGAAATATATCTTGTTTTGTTCTATTTCTTTCTTTCTCAATACAATACGTGTCACTGAATGATTCCCACTTTGTGGGGAAAGGCTGACTTGGGAATACCTTTGTTCTCAAGTTCAAGTTTTTTGCTTTGTACCTTCTTGACTTTGGGCAACTTAACCTTTTAGAGCTTAAGTTTCTACCTCTAAGATGAAAATAATAATCATTAACTTGTAAGTTATTTTGAGAAATAAAAGACATCACACATGCGAAGCACCTTGCCCCTGTCTTCTACTGTCGGTGATTGGGAGGTGAGCAGGCCAATTGGGGCAACCAGCTCTTGTCTCAGACTTAAACACGGGTTTAAAAAAGGCTAGCTGTCATGGATTTCAGCAAAGGGAAATGCAATCAGAATGGAAAACTATCCTGCATGTCTATATGTGAGTTAATGTGACACACCAAAATAGAAACTATTCCACGTCTATCTTCATTTATTCATTCAACAAATACTCACTGAATACCTGTTATAGACAGAAGTGGTTCTGGGTGTTGAGGACACAGACCTATACCCCTGCTCTCATAGAAACTACATTCTCATAGGGTGTGTGTGTGTGTGTGTGTGTGTGTGTGTGTGTGGCTAATCAATGTAATAAATAGGCATATCAACAATATGTAGAAGTAAAGGCAATAAGTCTATAAAATAGCACAGTTAATAC
This sequence comes from Craseonycteris thonglongyai, assembly GCA_004027555.1. Classification (NCBI taxonomy): domain Eukaryota; kingdom Metazoa; phylum Chordata; class Mammalia; order Chiroptera; family Craseonycteridae; genus Craseonycteris; species Craseonycteris thonglongyai. The sequence goes on from PVKE010022031.1 coordinate 21,520, forward strand.
ACTGGGAGTGCTCAATGAATTAGTGTTAGATACATTGGTAGCTTGCAAATATTTGTGATCTTTGTGGCAGATGTTACGTCATCCAGATAATAAGAATGATGACTACTCAGTCCTGGCAGGGTAGCCTTTCACATTAGGATTTTTACGTACCGGTACTTGTTGTGCATGTTAAACCATGGTGGGTGACCTGCCATTTAGTTTCTTCTGCAGCAAAGAAACTGAAACAACTAATATGGGAGTAAAATTCAAAAATGAATTCTCACCCAGAGCTATATTTCAGAGAGAACATTCTTTCCCAGGAAAGCTAGCAGCATCGCCAGGCACTTGCCCAACAATCTTATATTTCCAGACATCATGTTCTGATTCTTAGTTCTATTTGTTCTGAAATGATTGCCCTATAAAACACTACTGAAAGAAAATCCAGTTTTGATTATGGTTACGTTTTTGTAGAAATATTTCAAGTTTCAAAGTTTTTCTTTGATGTAAAGAAATAATTACTGGTAGTTGGAAAAGAAATTACCAAATACCATAATGAAGGGGTCTATCAAACTACCAGAATAAGTGGCTTGAGAGTAGTAGTTGCTAAAGGATTTAAAGTGTCTCAAAAAAATGAACTATATAAATCAAAAAGTTTTTTATTGCTAGGCAAGAATTTCAGCGTTTATCCTCAGCAAATGGCCTCACCCCCTATTTCATAAAGAAATTAAGAAAAAGGCATGAGTCCTACGTCAAGTCTCTCCTCCCAAAATGCAAGCACGTTCCTAAGAATATCTACATTCACCTGCAGGCTTCCTGTCTTTTCCTCAGGACATGCTTTCTTTTCCTGAATATCTGTGTCCCTTTCTTTCCAGGTAAATCACTTCTCCAAGCTCTGGGTCAGATGCCTTTCAACTCCTCAGGGATTTTCTCTTCTAACCTTTGTCTCTCTCCATCTTCTCTTTCCTTTCTCCTCCCTCCTCCAACTTTTCACTGTCTACTCTGCATGCAAACATGTTTAAGTCTCTCCCATCTTAAAAACAAACACAAACCACCATGCTCAATTCCTCCCTCCAGGCACCACCCCTTTCAGTCCTTTCTACTCCAGCTCATCAGAGAGATCCTGGGAGAGTCTCCACCGTCTTGTCGCCCTGTCCACTCTGCACGTGCAATCTGGCCTCTGCTCCTTTTTCTCATCAGTCAGCGCTGACCTCTTGTCTGTAAAATGCAAAGGATGTCAGGGCATATAGTCAAGAACGCTGTAATAACCACATACAGTATCGGAAGTGTAATAGACTGTTGGGGTAATCACTTTGTTAGGCATATAAATGTCTAATGACTATGCTGTTTTGTACACCTGAAACTAACACACACACACAGCTATCATTTGATTCTTATCACTCAATATTTTCCTTTTGCTATCCTCAAAAAACCCAGCAAACAGGGTTCACTTAAGGGTTGTCTAAACATTTCCAGTGGAAAATATAACAATTTGTATGGCTCTTAATGAACAACATTTAATAAATACTTATATTTATTAAAATATTTATCAAATATTTATCAACCATAACAAATACAAAGGATGCTTTTGCATCCTTCTATGGCTTGGTCTTTAAAACATTGGACAGGTGGATGCACCGAGCAGCAGTCAGATGCGTGTTCTCGGCCAGTGTGCTGAAGGCACAAGGACATAGAAGAAGGTTCATGTGGCTTCTGTTTGGAAGCTTCTCTTCCCCTGGCTTCTGAGATGCTCTCTTTCTACCTCCCCGGTCTCCCATCTTAGTGTAGCTGTTTGCTTCTCTTTCACCCTCCGTTACAGGGGGTTCTCCTAAAATGCGGTAATTAGCATTGCTTTCATGCGATCTCCTGCCTGCAGGCAGGGCCCACTTCATGGGCATGTGGCCTGTGGCTGCAGAAGGCCATGCTTAGAAGACCCCTAGTCTGAGCTCAGCGCTCTGCTGTCGCTACCTTGAAACGCAACCTTATTTTGAACAGAGTCCCCGTCTTTTCATTTTGCCTGGGATTCTACCACTTATGTAGCCTATCCTGCTCCTGGTGGGTGGGAGGATGGGGGACAGTGGGGGTCTCATCTACAGCCACACATTCCATGACTGCCCACAACTGACTAACTTCTAGGGGTTAGACTAATATGGAAGGCTGACCTCTGCCTCTGAGAAACGGGTCATAAAGTTCTCACTTCTAAACTCCTTACCAACCTGATACACTGGTGCAGATCTACTCTGGGCTGCTGGTTTTCTGCCCCAAATGCCTCCAGCCTTCCTCTCTGCAGGGGAAGCCACAGTTTTGCTCAGGAAGCAGTCTTGGGCCTGTTTCAGCAAATGGACAAGAACTCGATTGTGTCCCTGAGGTCCTGTGGCATAGAGCATGGCTTAGATGACATTGGCTTGGAAAATGTTCATAATGGGTTTTACCAAGCTCTCCCCTCCAGGCCTCTGGGAAAACGTTTAAAACGCTTCTGTGAAATGTCTGTGGAGCAAAATGGCTTCCCGTGAAGCCATCAGCATGGATTAGCCGCAAACTGTGCCCCAGGTAACTACATATAACAACTGTGAGAAGTTATTTGATTCAAACAAATGGAATTCTCATAACCTCTCCTGAATAAAATCTTTTCAAAGAATGGTTGTGACAAAATTAGTTACCTCTGGAGACTGCTCTCGGTTAATCTGAGCATAGAAGGGAAGACAGGTTCCGCTTTACTGTGGCCGAGGTTGTGTGTCAAGTTCACCTGAGGGTGATTTCATACCATCAAAAAGGAAGTAAAGGAGTCAGTAATGGGGCATGGCCTTGCTTTATGCCACTGATGATTATTCCCCAGAATCAGAAGTCTGTTCCGGCTGCTCCTGCCTTTTGCAATAGCATAAGAAGCCGGGATCTGTATTAGCATGAAAAATGGCACCCTCTCACGGGCAACAGAGCCAAAGTGTGATGAGAAGTCAAAACAATTGCATTACCTTGTGTTGTTCTCACATTTCCCTAAAAAACACTTTTTAAAGATTTATTTTTATTGTTTTTGACAGAGAGAGAGAGAGAGAGAGAGAGAGAGAGAGAGATACAGAGACAGAGAAAAGAAGGAGGGCCTAGAACAGTCTCCATAGTTGCACATCATTGGTTTTTCCACATAGTTTCATTCCACAGGTGGGCGCGGGGCTGCACAGGGCAGGAACTGGGCCAGGGTCTCACTAGGAACTGGGGGCACTCCCTAGTTTAGCATATGGGTCCACACAAGCCAGGGCCGGGATTCGATCCTTGGTCCTTGGGGCTGCAAAGTGAGTGCTTAACCCACTGAGCCATCCCAGCTTCCCTGTATTTCCCTAAAAATTGATAGAAATGTAACAATGACTGATGGTGGAGTAGTTCTTGTTAAAGCCTACTTGTTCCTCAAATAAAATATTGGACCAATAAATCCAAATGTATAGTTTTTGGTTTTGGTTTTGAGAAGCAAGTGAGCAAAATAATTTAAAGAAATCTTAGGCAAAAGTAATGAGAGTATTCTACATTAATGGGTCCCAATAACTGTTCCTTTCTCTTTGTCCCTAGAATGTTATCCCCGAAATGAGACTCTGCCTCTAGCCCAAATCCCCCATTTTAAATGATAAGCAGTCTGAAATTGTGACACTAAAGGAAGAAAACAATAACTTCTAGAAGGTATAGATACACATCAATATCCATTTTAATATAGATATACACATACAAATATGTAGGAGTGCCAAAAAATGTATACACATTTTAGAGATGTTATTTATGCATTACTTTTCAAAGTTGAATTGAATTAAGGTAGCAATGTGTAGTATGATGTTTGCTCAAAAGATGGCACTAATTAAATGAATGCTAGCATCACCATGTGACAGGCAGGACAGTCAAAGAAAATGGCAGAAGCATGGTTGTGGTTCAAGAAGCTCAAGACCTTGGGAAAGCCAAGATGGCTCAGTGGGTTAAGCGCTCACTTTGCAGCCCCAGGGACCAAGGATCGAATCCCAGCCCCGGCCTGTGCGGACTCATATGCTGAACTGGGGAGAGCCCCCAGTTTGGTTCTCACCAGGGTGAGATCCTGGCCCAGTTCCTGCCCTGTGCAGCCCTGTGCCACCCTGTGCCCACCTGTGGAATGAAACTATGTGGAAAAACCAATGATGTACAACTATGGAGACTGTTCTGGGCCCACCCACTTCTCTCTGTCTCTGTATCTCTCTCTCTGTTAAAAAAAAAAAGAGAAGAAGCGCAAGACCATTTTGAAGTGGTATTTGAAATTCAAAAACATTGTGGAAGTACAACAATGGAGGCATGAGTATGCAACAGAAACTCCAACACATCTAACAATTGCACACACTTGTGATAAGTTTGAGACACACGGTCAGTTGAAACAACATGTGCAGCGATACAAATGGACACTTTGGTCAATGTTGCTCAAGCAGTAGTTT
>PVKE010022032.1:0-25950 GCA_004027555.1 Craseonycteris thonglongyai
TTGTTCAGGGGAAAGCAGAAGAACTAGAGTTAGAAATTTTGAACCTTAAGAACGATATTTTGCTAAAATCCTTAATATCAGAGGACTTATGGAACATAGTCGACAAAGAAAGGTTCCCATTTTTAAAAAAAGCGGCATATAAAATCAAATCGTTTTTCGGGTCAACGTATTTATGCGAATCTTTGTTTTCAAACATGAACTTAATAAAATCATGATATAGATCTTGACTTACCGATGAGCATCTTAATAATTGTTTGCTAACAGGGTTGTCGTCATACTCTCCTAATTACGAGGCACTGGCCAATGAAATGCAATGCCAAAGATCACACTGACAGATTGGGTTTTTTAATGTTTTCTTTTATGTTTTTTTAAATGATTTTATTATACATGTGTTTTTTATTTGTATTACGTTTTGTATATATGTTTCTTTGTGTGTATATAATTTGTACAATTTATTATTTTAAAATTATTTTTATTATTTTTTATTCTTGTTCAATAATAAATATCCTTAGATATAGCTGGTGCCCGCTGCCCTACCAATATTTTAGAATGCGCCCTAGGGTATAAAAAGGTTGGGAACCCCTGACCTAGAGGAACTGAGGTGCAGAGCGCTTCAGTGTAGACACACAGCTAATGGTAGCAGAGCAAGGATTGAAGCCCAAGTCTGCTCAAGTGCAAAACCCATGCACGTGCCACACCCCAGCTCGGCCACTTCATGCTTTAGCGCTTCTTGCACAGTTACTGTATTGCTTAATTTTGTCATTGCTTTCTTTGGTATTTGCCTTTTACAATAACGTATTCCACTTACTAACATATCTGTATTTCTGGAATGCGAGACTAAATTTCTGGAAAATCCCTGAATCCCTGGAAATGCTGACTGGATCTTCTCAGGTCAAGGAATAAGTTGACATATGTGTATAGGAAAGAACTGGGTATATAGCTTCCTTATTTTTTAAATATATTTTTTTGTAATGCCTTTAAAGACATTAAGCAAATACAATCAATTTTTTCCATGTTAGAAAGTCGACATTTTCAACATTACATTGGGTATGATGTGAACTTCTGAGATGAGCCAACCCAGGGCTCCTAACAGTGTAGTGTGGTAGGATGAAAGATTTAGATTTAGATTCTAGTCCCAGATCTGCTAATAATTAACTGACCTTAAATAATGAGCTGTGATAACTTCCTCCCTCCCTCCCTGTCCTAAGTTTCCTCATCTCTAAGCAGGGAGAACAGAGAGAGCTCTACAGTTCACTGAGCCTTCCTTCCCGGGAAAGTGAGTGCCCATATGTGCAACAGGATTTGTGAGCTCTCTTGAGTGACCCATGACACTGGGCTCTTCCAAAGGAGCTAGCCAAATGCCACTCCCCTGATCATGCTCCATATGACAACAGGTCATCCCCAGAGCAGATAAACCCTGTGTATGGATGAAGCTGATAGAGGACGGTTTGTCCCCAGCAAGTGACATTTACTTTGAAGGTAAGTAAAGCAGGAAGGGAAAAGAGCAGGTCCACATGCTGATGATATAATTCCAAGTTTCAGAGGCAAGTTTCCATTCATCCTAGGATTTTAGAAGGCTAGCATATGTAATCTAGGCTTAGTGGACTTCTGATACTATATTTTTAATCCATAAGTGTACTTTTACCTCTTGTATTTTTTTTTAAGATTTATTTATTGTTTTTGGCAGAGAGAGACAGACAGAAGGGGGAGGGCCCAGAGCAGTCTCTATAGTTGTAGGTCATCAGTTTTCGACATCGTTTCATTCCACACAGGTCGGCCTGGGGCCATGCAGCCACACAAGGTGGGAACCGGGCGGAAGGCCTCCTGCATGGGAAGCTATCCTGGCAGGAACCAAACTGGGGGCCTCCCACGTGGGAAGCACACCCCAGTTCAGCACGGGCCAGGGCTGGGGCTTGACCCTTGGACCTGGGGCTGCAAGAACCTGCTGAGCCATTGCAGCATCCCCCTTTTGTATATTAATATAAAGATTTTTATTAAAATTTTTTTTAATTATTTTTTGTTATAGTTGACATATATAATCTGGGCTTAGTAGACTTTTTAATACTATAATTTTAACCCACAAAAGTTTTTTTTTACCTTTTGTATGTTAATATAAAGATATTAATATTAAAAAAAATTTTTTTTTTAGTTACTATTGACAATAATAAAACTAATAGTTGTTTTATATTAGTTTCAGGTGTACAGCATAGTGGTTAGACATTTATATAATATATGCAATAATCCCCAATTAGTCTACTATTTACCTGGCACTATGCAAACTTGTTGCAACATTATTAACCGTATTCCTTATGCTGTACTTTATATCTCAGTGACTATTTTGCAACTACCAACTTGTATTTCTTAATTCCTTTACCTTTTCACCCTGGTCCCCAAGCCCCCTCTCCTCTGGCATCCATCAGCTTCTTCCCTATATCTATGAATCTATTTGTTTTGTTTACTTACTAACATTTTGGTTTTAGATTCCATATATAAGTGAGATCATATGGTATTTGCCTTCCTCAGTCTGACTTATTTCACTTAGCATAGTACCCTTCAGGTCCATCCATATTGTGACAAATGGTGAGATTTCTTTTTGTGTGTGTGGCTGAATAATATTCCTGTGTGTGTGTATGTGTATGCATGTGCACGCATGCTTGCCCTATGTTCTTTATCCAATAATCTACTAATAGGCACCTGAGTTGTTTCCATATCTTGACTATTGTAAATAATGCTGCAATGAACATAGGGGTGAATATATCTTTTTAAATTAATGTTTTGGATTTTTTTGGATAAATAACCAGAAGTGAAATTCCTAGTTCATAAGTTTTTTTAATTTTTAATACTTGAGAAACCTCCAAACCATTTGTCATAATAGCTGCACCAGTTTACAATCCCACCACCAGTGCACAAGTGTTTTCTTTTCTCCACATCCCCACCAACACTTGTTATTTGTTGATTTATAGATGATGGCCATTCTGATAGATATGACATAATGTCTCATTGTGGTCCTTTGTATTTCTGTGTGATTAATGACATTGAGCACTTTTTCATATGCCTATTGGCCAACTGCATGTCCTTTTTGGAGAAATGTCTATTCAGATCCTCTGCCCACTTTTTCATTGGATTGGTTTTGTTTGTTTGTTTGTTTGTTTGTTTGTTTTATGCTGAGTTGTATGAGTGTTTTTTAATATAAATTTTGGATATTAACCCTTTATCAGATGTATCATTAGCAAATATTTTCTCCCATTGAGTAGGCAGTCTTTTTGATTTATTGATGGTTTTCTTTAGTGTGCAAAAAACTCTTTAGTTTGTTTTTTATAAACATTTTGTTGCTAATATTAGATTAAAAATAAAAAAAAACACTCCTGAAGTGAATGCCCATTAATCCCATTTAATTTATTGATCTGTTTAACATACAATGATGTTTAACATTTTCAAATTATCTCTTTTATAGGAACAAATTATTTTAATCAACACCAGTGTTCTTCATAAATTTTACAATAAAAATTGAATCAACATTCAGGTTTTTTTTTTGTTGTTGTTTTTTAAGATTTATTTTATTGATTTTTGACAGACAGAGAGAAACAGAGAGAGACAGAGAGACGGGGGAGGGCCCAGATCAGTCTCCATAGTTGACATTAGTTTTCCATATAGTTTCATTCCACAGGTGGGCACAGGGCTGCGCAGGGCAGGAACTGGGCTGGGAGCCTCCCACATAGGTCCCGGCAAGAACTGAACTGGGGGCACACCCCAGTTCAGCATGTGGGTCCGCACGGGCCAGGACCGGGATTCGATTCCTGGTCCCCGGAGCTTCAAAGTGATCACTTAATCCACTGAGCCATCCCAGCTTTCCCTGAGTTTTATATATAAATTTTTTTTTTACCAATGTGAGTTACCTCTAGTGGCCATTATCTCTACCAGGCACTATTTTCACAAGCCAAAATTTGCACATTTCAACCTTACCATTTCCCAACCTTTACTTTTACCAATGACCTTTGTCCATTTTATTATCTGAGATCTAGTTATGCCAATAAAAATTATTATGAATTAGATAAAAACTGATAGCTTGTATTTGTTTCTAAACTAGTTTGTGAAAACAATAAGAGCAATTCCCCTGGAACACTTGAGGACTGCTGTATTCCTCAGGACTGATGTCTTATTAACCCAGTTCTGCAGATGCTGGCATACTGTGTACTAAGGGTTTGTATTCTCAGTAGAGCAAAGAGAAAAGAACATTGTTAAAATGCTGGACACAAATGTCTTATTTCCGTATGTAGCTGCAAAGTAAAAGGATGCAAAATATTAGCACCGATTCCTCACGTTACTCACAAAAATGTATTGTATTCACTCACTGAGCAAGAATTTTTTAGCCTCTTCAGTGTGCCAAATATTTTTCTATAATAAATATGAGGGATACCGAATGACTTTAAAAAAAAAAAAAAAAAAGGTGAAATTCTTTCCTGTATGGAGTTTACATTCTATAGGAGAAAGATAGTAATTTCAGATATTGGTGTGTCTTGTATACGATAATGAAATAGAGAGTGACTTGGGTGACAGAATCTACCTTTGATGGGATGGTCAGAGAAGTGCTCTTGGACATCACATTTAGGTCACATTGGAACAATGAGGAGAAATTCATCTACATAGACATGACCAAACAGAAGTGATAATCTGAAGAGTTAAATACTGGAAGTAACTCTGATCAAATAGTCTCCAAGCATTATATTGATCATACATCTCATAATTAAAATGTTTTATCACACACACCCATGATAAATGTGCATTTAGTTATTCATAAATTCTAAATTATTTATTTCCACAATAATGATGGGTCACAACCCACCCCAACATTCAATGGCCTAAAATGCCAAGCACTTCTTCAGCTCATGAGTTTGCAAGCCAGCAATTTAGAGTGGTTTCCATGAGAAGGTTCTTCTCATTTGGAGTGATGTCAGTCATTCATATGTCTGATGGTCAGCTGGCTGACAGCTGGAATGAAGCCTTTCATCCTCTAGCAGACACAGATCCATGGCCATGTCAAAGACCGAGAGAGAGAGCAAGCTCCATCGCACAAGCGCTGCGTAAGCTTCTGTTCAATGTCATTTGTTCAACCACTGGCCAAAGCAAGTCACAGGGCCAAACTCAGAGTCAAAGGTTAGCCCACACACTATCAGGAAACACTGAAAAGTTATATGGCGAAGAGCTTGGATATAGGAATATATGAAGAATTAGGTCCAGTATTACAATCAATCTACTGCAGTAAGATATTCCTGCTAAAATATATTATATGCACCAGAATATGTACTCACACACTGACATTTTAAAGATAAAATGAAGGATAATAGGATTGATATTTTCTTCTACCACTTCAATGCTATATACCTTGTGGCACAGTCACCCACATCAGAAACAGATTCTCTAATTCATTCTTCTGTGTGTTTTAGTGCTTTCAGATAACCTCAAATCTGACTCGCTTTTAAAAATCTTCCCTCTGTCTATGCCAAGGATCCTGCATCCCTCCTCTGTTCAACATGGGGTTTTAAGAGAATTACAGTAATTTTTATAATTGTGAATTCTCCTACAGCTACAAAACAGATCTCTCATGGACATTCACATCTGCAGATGTTTGTGCATTAGGGTGTAATATAGACCAGTCCTACTTGTCTGTTGAATGGAGGTTATTTGTGAGTACTAATGTACTAGCAAACAAATATAAAATGCTAGCCTGTAGAACAGCCACAAAAAATAGAAGCTACTATATCTGACTAGTTAACAGTCTTTATCACATGGAAGCAATAACCTTTGCTTCCAGATTCATTTTGGGGAAAAATAAAACAGATGTGATTTCTTCTCTACTGGGGAAAGAAGGGACTATAAGACATGTAAAGAGCTTGCTGTTCTGTCTTGGGAGAGCTTCTGAGTGTCCAGATAAATAGGCGCACACTTGGAGTGGCTCCAGCCGTGGCAGGGCTCTCAGGGTTGCCTGGGTGTGGGAGATGTCTGGCCCAGCTCAACAAGAACAATTAGCTCTATGATAAAGTGGTAACCATTGGCCTCCAGCGTGGCTATGTTTTTAAGTAGAAAAGGGCAATTGGACTATTCAACAAACCATTTCCTTCTGAGCTTACCAGAGCAACTTAAAGCTGTGTAAATGAAATAGGAAACTGTGTTATGAATTAATTGCTTCAAAAACAAAACAAAAAAACAACAAGAATGTTTCTAAAGAAAATTTATCTCCAGCTGAGGCATCAGATAATTGTGCTCCAGAGACCTTGCTCCTATCTTTACCCTAAAGTATTTCATTTCCTTGCAAATAGGTGGTACTTACAAGACCACTCAGATTTATTTTATATTTTATTTGTATTGATTGCTTGCTACCGGAAAACAGAAAACAGTGTAGGTGTTTTAAACAGCGAAAATTTGATACAGGGAGATAGATGGTACATGGTGTAAGAAGGCTAGATGCAAAAGGAGAAACTGAGATAACCCAAAGATAGGTAACTGTAGGAAGCAGCTGTTGACCCTAGAATTGGAATAAGTAGGAGAGGGCAGAGGTACCAGAAGCAAGTAGTACAGACGAGCCTCTGTAGCTGTTAGCAAGGACCTTTACGATGGCACCGTAAGGTTGGTGCTGAGGAGGCTGGCTACAAGGTGCTTGAGCTGTAGATACCTACTGTTATTGGAGGGTGATGACAGAAACAGAAGCAGGAATAGAGATCCTATATCCTTATCGCACCTTCCAGTCTCCCAACAGTGCCTCTCACTGGCAGAATGTAACCGGAAGACAGTGGGCAAGCGAGTCTGGCAAATGTACTTGCCGACTCCTGGCTGCAGAATTACAGACTAGAGTACAGAAGGGTGTCAGGGATGGGACTGTGAAACAAGAAAACATCTGGCACAGAAGACGTTACAAGTTCTCCTAGCTCCTTCAGAGATAGCAATGAAGCTATAATGGGACAAAGGCTGTTAGGCACTTCTATGAATTTTGATCTTGTGGACCCCTGATTTGGGCCCCCCTTTATCTCTTTAAACTATGCTCCTCCTGATTGATCAAGATGACTTGAGTGGAACACGATAGAATTGTACAGGGCAAGAAGTACCAGCTAAGCTGAAGATGCAGAGAGCCCCATAATTATTGTGTACCTTTCTATGGGTAGATTACTAGATCCCAAATTTGCCTTAGCTTTTACATACCACCTCCTAATTGTACAACTTACATACATATCAGAACTATAATAAACAAATAAGGCTGGTTGTTCTCTTAAAGGTAGTCACCCATGACCTGATTCCAATAGTGTGTCCTCTGATCAAAACATTCCTTGAATTCCACTGAAGAATTACCTGCAGAGCCTGTGTCATATCTATTTGCTTTGTAGTGGTGCTCAATTTTTATCTTTTTGAGGGTAAATTCAATATTTTAAAATAGTCAAGACCCTCTAGTTTAAGATTGGTTTCTAAAGTTAACCCTTGAGGTGGTTAATTTTTAGTTGAGGCATCAGATAACTATGCCCCAATTGTGGCCCAGCAAGACTACTTGTTTCAAGGTCATGCGACTGAATCCTCTGTGCAGATTATAATCCAAAAGAGGAATTCCTAAAATATTTGTAGCAACAGCAGCATGGATAATCTAAGTATAGCCTTTGAAGCTAAACCCTTTGAAGAACTGAGGTATGTAATTGAGGTATGTAATAACTTTTTGCCACAAAACATTAGTCTTTACCAGACTAATTCTTAAATTCTTTGGGAAAACTAGGTAGGGTGTTAATTATTTTGAAAAACCAGTTTTATTCCTTGGCATTATAATTCCTAGATGCATGGATTACTGGCTGCCAAGGTTTAATCTATATCCATACATTATAAAGGAAACAAACATTTCTTGTGGAAGAAATTCAAGTGTAGTCATTCTAAAGTTTTGGAGAAAAATTGGATGCTTGTCCTCCTTATAATGTTTAGAGGCCAGGATTTTGCTGATTAGTCAGTGAGCTGCTGGGGAAAGGTCACATTCTGGCTTTTGGGACCCAAAGACTAAGGACAATATGTAAGTTTTCAACAGAATAAGTTTACAGTTTACAGAATGGCTGAGCCAGCCAGTTTTTTCAGTATATTAAGATGGACTGTAGAAATTTTTGTCACATTTCTAAACCCAACTCCTGCAAACGTGAGAACTCATGCTGTGAGTTCATGTGGGTCAGTCGAGGGCCTTCCATTTCTAATGCTCATCCAGAGACAAATGGTTTGAACTGTGGAATGTGGAACAAAAGCTCCCCAAAGCCAAGGAATCCTGAGTTCCTCTCAGAGCCAAGGAGCAAGCAGATCAGTGGTTGAGTCCAACTATCCATAAAATTGACAATGCCTAAGTTTGCTATGCATTTTGAACAAATTTTTCAGCCCCAGTCATACAGAGCCTCCTAGCAGAAATCTTTTGTCTAAAAATAAAGATCCAAAATATAAAAAAAGATTTAGACCGTATTTATGCACATCAAAATTTTATCTTTCTTAAGCCAATTCTCCTTGCTTTTGACTTTTTATTCAAAGTTCAGGCAAAAAAAGGAAGAAGAAAGAAAAATAAAAGAAAGAAAGAAAAAAAAAAAAGATGAAGTTCAGTTTGGGAGTAAAGCACAGCCAGTATAGGGATTAATTAGAAGTTTTTAAAAGGCACTTTGTCTCAATTATTTTCCTTCCTCTGCATCCAAGCCCCTCCCCCCACCAATCCTGAACCTTTGAGGGGCTGGTTTACCTCCACTTTGGCCTTTCACAACACTTTCTATTCTAGAACTATCCTTCCTATCACTCACCCCTATATCCAAACTCCCTTTAGGCCTCCCCCAGGGAGTGCAGGCTGACTAAACAGTCACACAGAGGTGTGAGTGGTGCTGTTAGAGACATGTAAAAGCTAGTGTTTAGTTCACACACCTGGACAGAGAGATCTGACTCTAGTTCTTTTATTTTTGGTGTGGCCAGTGAAAACAAATACACACACACACACACACACACACACACACACACACACACACACACAATATGTGAGCGTACTTTGCAATTAACCCATGTTCTCACTTTACCTCTGCCTTTCATCACCCTAAGGCCTAGACCGTAGGAAAAAGATTCCCTCCTTAATCCAGAGTGTGCCCCCCACAATCTCCCTCCACGGCATTCAGCAAGAGCTGGGGAGGAAGCCTGTTTCCAGGTTGGTCTAATAAGCTTAAGAGCTAACACACCCTGTGCCAGGCACTCCTTCAATTCCCAGAACAACCCTGTGAGGTAGGTAGTATTCTCCCTACATTTCAAAAGTAGAAACAGAGACAAAGAGAATGTAAGTGACTTGCCCAAGCCACATGGCTGGGAAGTGGATTCAGACGCCCTGGTGTCCTACCTGTCTCCTTAACCTCCTGTACCACCCTGATCCCCTTAGATGCTTGCTTGTATACTTCTACCACAAGAAGAGGCAGCCCGGCCCTCAGCCGGTCTGTCACCAACACCAGAGCAGTGAGAGGTGGTGCATTACCCACCCCAAAGGAGACGTGTAAACTTTCTCATTTTATGGGCTGGATGGAGCCTGAGGTTCTTATCAACGCCACCAGTTTTGCCCAACTGGCCCACTTCTCTGTTTTGTTCTAACTAATCAATCACACTTATTCTAAGTTCAAAGGAACCCTTACATCATCAAAGCAAACATGATTACATTTCTAAGCTAAAGACCATCTTGGTCAACAGGATGACTTCCTACAGTTTACCACCATCCGCCCGAAGACTGTGGCAACACCACAAACTGGTGAAGCACATAGGTGGTGTCAGGAGTTATGCGATGCACATTTGTTTCAACTAAGCAACAACACTGCCTGAAAGGCTTCTAGTAATTTAGCCAATAGTAGGGGGACCAAAAAGAGTCTCAGTACACGAGGCATACAAAATAGGTCCCGAGAGATTTTCCTGGGTCTTCTCTAGCTACACTGACTGATAACTAGTCCCATGGGAATCTGCACATTAAAACAGAAACTTGTTAACCTAAATAAGTTTCTAATTAGTGGAATCCAAAGCAGTCTGACAAGAGTGATGGGAAGAATTTCATGGAGGATGAACATATCTCTGGTTGGTGATGTCTTACAAAATCCCTTTGCAAAATAATGAGAGTATGTTTCTCCAGACATTTGCAATTAAGGTACCTTTATATAAATAGCTCAGATGAACTACATAATAACTCTGAAACATATTATAATTGTCTCCATTTTAAAGATGAAAGGACAATGGAGGAGGTTGTTTAATGACTTTTGTGTGCCTACTGTGTTAAGTACTTTATATTCATTTTCTTATTTAGTCTTCACAAAAATCCTAACAGGTAATATCCTCCTGTTTTGGATGAAGGAACCAAGCTTAGCAACTCTGAATGCTTTGCCCAAGGTCACTCTCCTAGGAAGGGTCAGAGTCAGGACTTGCCTCTGGGTCTGACAGGTTCCAAGCCCCAGCTCTTGTCTGGATGCAGGTCATGAATGAATGAAGGCAAACCCCAGGCCCTGTCCTAAAGCTGGCCCCGCTGAGGGGAGGAAAGACCGACACCTATTGAGCCTATTCTATACCAGGGACTTCACACATGACCCTGTATGCTCTGCACAACCCTTGAAAATAGGTATTGTCTCCTCTGTATTGTGTATAAGAACATTTATAAATGATGTTCAGGATTTAAACACAAGTGTTTCAGCTCCAAAGCTTGTGTTCTTTCCATGACACAGGTCCTGGGGGCAAACTTTTTGGTACCTCCTAAAGGCGACTGCATGGGGAACTATTATACACCCCACTTGTACTTTCAGGGTGACAGAGGACAGTTGGACAGAAGAGAATGCCTGTTCTTCCCCCCCCCCCCTTTGATGCTAACAATCCCATCCTGCTTTTTCTTTCCTATACAGGTGAGCATCTCTACTGTGGGCTATGGAGACATGTACCCAGAGACCCACCTGGGCAGGCTTTTTGCCTTCCTCTGCATTGCTTTTGGGATTATCCTCAATGGGATGCCAATTTCCATACTCTACAACAAATTCTCCGATTACTACAGCAAGCTCAAGGCTTATGAGTACACTGCCATACGCAGGGAGAGGGGGAAGGTGGACTTCGTGCGGAGAGCCAGGAAGAAGATGGCTGAGTGTTTGGCGAGAAGCAACCCACAGCCCACCCCATAACAAGAGAGCTGATACTCCATAGGACATGTGGCTTGTAGATCCTGTGACCTTCAAGGTAGGCTAACCAGACATACTGATTTAAATGAGACAAAAAACAACAGTGGTCCCATTCCAAGTGGTGCGTACGGTCAGCCTATGAGATCGTGAATGTAGCCCAGTGAGACAGGCCGTCCATATGCACCATTTGACACAGGACAGGCCCATTGCTTTCTGTCCTGTTTAAAATGGGACGTCTGCTCAGCCTACTTCAAGGCTTCCTTCCTTCCTTCCTTTTTTTTTTTCTTTAAAGATTTATTTTATTGTTTTTGACAGAGAGAAGCAGAGAGACAGAGAGACAGAGAGAAGGGGGAGGGCCCAGAGTGGTCTCCATAGTTGTACATCATCAGGTTTTCGACATGGTTTCGTTCCACACAAGTGGGTGGGGGCCGCACAGAACAGGAACCAGGTTGGCACTCCCCAGTTCAGCATATGGGTCCACACAGGCCGGGCCTGAGATTCGATCCTCAGTGCCCGGGGCTGCAAAGCAAACACTCAACCCTGAGCCATCCTGGCTTCCCCCTCCTCCTCCCTTTTTATTATCAGGACTGGCAATGAAAGGATACACAGTGAGGCAGACATATACAAAGGGCATTAAGTTCACGAAGTTCTACCTCTAGAAATGTTCATTTTAACCCAAATGTGGACCGCCTCATACTGTGTTGTATGAGAGAGAGTCTGACCTTCCCAATGACACTGAAAACTCCTTGAGAGGAATAAGATCTTAGATTTCTCTTGTAGCTGCTCATGGCTTCTCAATAAACATTTTTGGACTTGAGTTAACTTGAGAATGTTTTTTCTTTACATTAAAGGGAAAAAAAACCTTTTTTTACCAGAGAGAGTGTTTACACACTATATACAAGCTTTGGAGTTAGACGCCCCCTTCCCCCCCCCCCCATGCCCCCTTGGTCAGAAGCCCAGATCTACCAGCTGTAGGATTTGAGGCAAGTTACTTTAACTGTGTGACCGTCATTTTCTTCAACTGTAAAATGTCGATATAATAATAAGACCTACCTTATAATACTCTCATGAGCATGGGAAATGGAGATAAGATTTTAAATGCTCCATAAATGGAACCTGTTAAAACTATTTGAGAGGGTGTTGTTTAGTAGATTCTCTAGATCCAAGGTTCTCAACCCAGGAGATTTTGTCATTTTCCACCCCCCACCCTCAGGGACATTGGGCAACTTCTAAAGATCACTTTGGATAGTCACCATATGAAGGAGGAGGAGGGGGCTACTGGCATCTAGTAGACAGAGTCCTGGGATGTTGCTAAAGAGGCACAGGACAGCCCTTAGCAAAGGATTATCCTACCCAAGTGTCAATAGTGCCTAAATTGAGAAACCCTGGTCTAGAGTTAAATCAAGAACCCCCACTGACCTGTCAAATATGCTAAAATATGCTAATCCTCCCTGCCTTGCTAGGAGTTTCCACATGTCTTCACCTCTTCTAGGTCTCCTTTCCCTTAGCTTTCCATTAAAAAAAAAAAAATCAAAAAAACAATCCTCTGCCTTTTTTGGACTGTTGTGGGCCGAGTACGGAACAAAGGGAATTAAATTGCCATAGCCCTGCACTCATGGCTCTATCTGTGGGTCAGAAAACCAGCTCCCACAGGGCATCTGTCCTTCTCTCTGCCCCATTTTCCTCCTAATTCCTCCCTCCCTCCATAGGGCTATCAGGAACTGAAGTCCTGGAAATGAAAGGCTGGTTTGAACTGAGTAACAGAGGTGGCTCCTGTAACTAGAGCCTTTGCCATGCTGTCAAATCTGTCTCAAGGCATGACTGAACTTATGCTTGTGTCACAAGAATAAGAGTAATTATTTCATGCATTACAATGACAAGCACTGTGCATTGTATTTTATAATATATAATTTAATTTAATCCCCAGAGGGCTTGCTAAACACTTTGCTGGGTCCATCCCCAGAGTCTCTGATTCAGTAGGAGTGGGGTGATATCTGAGGATTCCCTTTCTTTTTTTTTTCTTCTTTTTAAGATTTATTTTATTTTATTTTATTTTATTTTATTTTATTGACAGAGACAGAGAGATAGAGAGAGACAGAGAGAAGGGGGAGGACCCAGAGCAGTCTCCATAGTTGTACATCATCAGTTTTTGACAAGGTTTTGTTCCACACAGGTGGGTGGGGTATTGTACAGAGCAGGAACTGGGCTGGGGCCTTCTGCATGGGAAGCACACCCCCTCAAGTCACGGGGTCCAAACCAGGGGCCTCCTGCATGGGAGGCGCACCCCCTCAGGCTGGGGGCCTCCCACATGGGAAGCTCACCAGAGAGAACCGAACTGGGGGCCTCCTGCAAGGGAAGCACATCCCAGTTCAGCACATGGGTCTGCATGGGCTGGGGCCAAGATTCAATCCTCAGTCCCCGGGGCTGCAAAGCAAGTGCTTAACCTGCTGAAAGATCCTGGCTTCCCCAGGATTCCCTTTTCTACTGAGTACCAGGCGATGCTGATGCTGCTGGTCCAGGGAGCATGTTCTGAGAGCCACAGGGGTCTAATTCACGTCACTCTGCCCCTTCCACAAGGAGCTATGAATATGAGACTAGGGTGCAGCTGGAACACTAGATTTCCATCTCCCACCCCTTACGCTAAAGGGCCTTTAATGTCTCCATAAATGACATTGTGATGGCATCTGAAGGGTAGACAGAAGCCCTACTGTTGGAAGCCTGCCAGATAAAATACAGGACACCTGAGTAAATTTGGATTTAAGGTAAATAACAAATTATTTTTAGAAGTATGTCCCAAATATTACATGGTATATATACTTACTTTAAAAAATTATATATTGTTTATCTGCAATTCAAATTCAACTGAGCATGATGTATTTCATTTGCTAAATCTGGCAACCCTACACTATTGTTTTTGAGAGACAAAGTCTCCTCATATGGATGGAAATTACCCTCGGGTCCTAAAACAGTTCCCTCAGCCAAGGGGAACTTCTCTCACCTCTTGTCAAATAAGAGAGGGGAAATTTGATACAGGCTTCTCACCAGGAAGAATCATGACAACAGAGTTGGAGCAGGCAGCAGACCGGAGCGCCGCTTACAGAACCACCTGCAGCAGACCGGAGCGCCGCCTACAGAACCACCTGCAGCAGACCGGAGCGCCGCCTACAGAACCACCTGCAGCGGGCCGGAGCGCCGCCTACGGAACCAGCTGCACACTCACCGCAGCTGCTGCCCCCTGCGGTCCACCTCCAGCCTTCTGGCTTCTCCTCAGGTCCCTGCATGAGGGGTTTCTTGATGAAGCGCATTGTATGGGGCTGTTAAGGGCACAGAGAACAGGAAAGGATTGTGTCCATCACCCCTCCCTCTATTCAAAGACCAGGGAGAATGACCCCGACCCTCTGCCCAGCAGAAGAGACTCTCTGAGAGAGGGGTGGGGACTGGTGGGGGGCAGGGTGGGGGCCTTGGTGTGGAAGCTGAACTTTTTCAGGTCCCTGGGAGGGGTTCGGGTCAATGACTGCAGCCCCCTCCTCCCAAACTCACTGGCCACATCTGCTCAGACAGCTGTGCTCCGGCTCCCCAGAGAACGAGACTGAGTGACAGAAGGGAGTAGAAACCAAACAACCCACACGCCACGAGCTCCCTGTGCCCCAGGCCCAGAACCAACGTCACGCAGTCCTTTAGCAGCCCCATGGGGCCATGAAGCAGGTTTCAAGGTAGTCACAGAGGCTGGCCACACTGAACTTGACATAGTCTTTGGATCTGACTTTGAAACCTGGATTTGCCATTTACTGTGAGGCTGAATCATATGTAATTGGCATTTTCATAAAAAACAGCTGAATTATGAGCAATCTCATAATATAAAGTAATAGCTGGGTGGTCACTTAATATCTCTAGACCTGTTTCTGCATCATTAAAATGGAGATAAGAATAGTGTCTTCCTCAGGATTGTGATTGTAATTAAATGGCACATGTATTATAAACCCTTAGCATACTGTGTGGCTCATGTTAAGAACTAAATAAATGTACGCTGTAATTTTTGTCATATTAATATTTTGCTGGCTGTGCAGGAAAACCGTACAAGCCCAAACAGAGTTGCTTGTCATCAAGAAGAGCATTCTGTGGGTGCAGACAGCTTTTGAATACTGTCGCCAGCCCCTTCACCCATCCAGAGCCAGGCACGAGGATCCAGACCAGGCTGTCTGATAGGACTTGCTAGAGCAGTGGAAACGTTACGTGCTGTTTGGTACAATTTAGCCATGTGTGTAGTCACATGTAGTCACTTGAAATGCAGCTAGTGTGATTCAGGAACTAAATTTTAACTTTTACTTAATTTTTATTTTATTTAAAATTTAAATGACCATACATAACTACAGGTTGCCACAGTGGACATTACGGTTGTAGGACTTAATTCTGCCCTCACAGGGGCATTTGCTCTAAGGTCAGGAGGGGTACTTGGCATTTGTGGGGAGTGGGACTGTGAAAAGAAGAAAATACGGCAGTTCCTCTGTTCTGGCCCCAGGGGCTGCAGGGGTTTCCAGGTTAAGGCAGGGTTGTTGATCAGATTGTAGCTAGGAATGGCTCCCTTTGTTAAAGAGGAAAAACGATATGATCTTCTAAAGCATGTGCAATACCCGAAGAGCTCTAAAGGACCATCCGATTATTTCAGTGGGTCCAGCCTTTACCCTGAAGGACTTTTGGGCTGTCTCATGTGTGCCAGCCCAGGGCCTTCTTAAACTTCTAACTCAAACTGGATCAAAGACACCCTTTCCTTTATTTTACCTCAGCTTCAAGAATCTAAGTAGACAGGTTCACAAGAAATATTTCTTAAAATTAAAGGAAAATATGAGGTTACCACCAAAAATAAAGAACGTTCCCACAGATTGTAGGTCTAGGAAGGTAGGTTTAAGTTTTGCTGAGTTTCAAATTCCCTTCCCCAGGCTGATGCCCTGGTTCCCAAACCAAGATGAATGTGGTTCCCTACATCGCAGTGCTTCCTCTTCCCTCCCTGTCCCACTTGGATGTGACCTCTTTAAAACTCACATGTATCCTACTTTGTAAGTCGACTCTTGCATGCTGGTTCTTCTCCATTTGTCTGTTTAGGGCCATTGTTTACCCTACGCTTCCCTGCATGTTGTCTAAGGGGCCTGTCTTCCATGCCTGTAGCACCCAGCCTCCCTTGTCCTCTGGCAGGATATCTGTGGAAGAGAGGAGAGCCCATTCTAGGTATTTATGCCCCATCCTCTCCCTGTGTGGCTGTAGTCCAGACTGCAGCTACGTTCCTACAGCCATAATTCAGGTTGGCCACAATACTCACAGGTTCCAGGAACACCTTCTCCTCCTGTCATCCCTTCTGCTAACGCCTCTTGTGCTGCTAGTTACTACCCTACCACCCCTTACTGGGACCCTTAATCCTGCCCACACTTCTGTACATCTCCTGAAATAAACCCTTTGAATGTGCCACAGATTTCCCATTGGAATCCTGTTTAGTACATCTTGTCTACCTTAAGAGAGATATATTTCTCTTAGTCCCCAAATCACCACCAAAGAGATGAGGTAGATTATGTGAGGACTCATGTATCCCAACATATCACCCTGGACTGAGAAAGACACACTTAGATTTACAGACAAGGAGGCACATCTGACTCACAGACGGTCAGGCAATGAAGACTGGCATTCTTAAGTGCCAATAAGTGATTGATTCTTCTTGTCAAAGTCTCTGCTCTTTTTAGGAGCAGTTTTCAATGACTCAATCTGTTGAGCTCCCTTCTCCAGCCTCATCCCGCACGTACTAATGAATTTCCATGACTGTGTGATGAAACAGTGTGCATAAAATGAGTTGGACTATATGCACCTTGGAACAGAAGGTATCCTCTGAAGACACCAAAACATTATCTTGGCCAGGCTCCTACCTTCACGTAGGTAAGGTTTTACTAACCTTGTTTTGTAAGTGATATTACAAACCCAGACCAGAAATGTGCCCAGAGATGACCAACATCTATTTTCATGCTGCTGTCCCCTCTCCTATGCCCATAGCAGACATCCTTAATCAATCACTTCACTCTCCCATTGGAGGGCCTGCTCCGGTTCACTAGCAGCCGAAGCACATCTGTCAGCACTGACACTTGAGACCTGTCTGCTGTCCTGGCACGTGCTCAGACTTTAAAAACTAGAAAGTAGGACTAGAAACCAATCTTTCTCCTCCTTGTACACTGTTCTTTCTGAAGGATTTTTCTTTAGATCCAGAAAACTTATGCAGACTATAATCATGCTCTCCTACACCATTAAGCCTTTGTAGTTGAAACTCCCTCAGCTCAGTTCCTGCACACAGCCTGGAGGTTATTAAGACCTTCCTGGAACCAGATCAGCTCACACCCAGCCTCTCACAAACATTCATTCTGTAAAAGTGGCTGACTAAAATTAATATGTTCATATTAATTCCTCTGGTTTTACCAAGGATTAAAAGTCTTTAGTTTTTAAATTTTCCATATTTTTAGAACATCATGAATGCATCATGTTCATCTTTTCAAAATTACAAGAGACATTTTGAAGCCATACCATTCTTTGTAACTATATGTAGGATTATTTTAATGTTATTTTTTTTTTACTTAAGCAACTAAGTAAAACTTTTTAAAATTAAAAAAATAAATCATCCTGGGATGATTGACTGATATATAAATGCAAAGCACCTGACACAATACCTATCATGTAGTAGATGGTAGCGTTTATTCATTCTTTATAAATAGAATGTCGGTGATGTCCACCATTCACAGTACGTCCTTCTGTGGGCTCATTAGGGTGCATGTTCATTGGTTTGTTCACAAATATTTTAGTTCTCCTAGGAGGAGACTGCCTCTCTTCACCACATTCAAGTTGCATGTGGCCAAGTGGCTTGCCGTGGCCAGTGTGCACAAAAGACACGTGCGTTACTTATGGGCAGAAGCATTTAATTGCTGCTTTGCTACACCAGTTGTCCTTTTTTCTGTCTTGGTAGTTATGGAATCAGATGTCAGGATGGAACCTCCATCCATTAAATGGTGTGAATGACAATGACAGGAACTCCAGGCTGACCCCTCCTGGGCATGTAGTGTAAGTGAGAAATACACCTTTATTGGGTAAAGTCACTGAGATTTTGTAGTTGTTTATTTCTGCAACCATAACTTATCCATCTTAATGAGTACTTCTTTTTGCATCAAGGTTCCATGGAAGGTGAAAGTTCTCCATCTCACAACAGAGAAGTGACTTGAAATGTTCATGTCTTAAATGTTCATGTCCCTTGAAGTCATTTTCTCACTTTCCTACAAGTGCCGGATAATAATGCCACTTAATGTGTGTCAAACACCTGCTATGTTACAAGCATTGTTCTGAGCATTTTATGTGAGTTAATGTGCATACTTAGCACAGGTCTGGCATTTAGTAAATATCCCAAATCATGCTAATTATCATCATTGCCATCATCATTATCACCATTATCATGCATCTCCAGTCCTTATGACAATCCAAAGAGGTAGGGACTGTCTCCATTTGACTGATGAGAAAACGAAGGCACAAAGCACTTAGGTGATGAGACACGGTTTCACAGGGAGAGCAGTACAGCAAGGATTTGAATGCAAGTACACTGGAGCTAAAGTCCTTGCTACTTCCACATTGCTCTGTACGCTGCCCGATGAAGACTACCACATTCTGAGGCGTGCTTTCCTGACACCTCTGCTTCCCACTTTTGGGGCCAGTGCCCCACCATCATATCTATCACCTTGGTCCTACCACTTGCACCTATTGTACTCGTAGGCTAATTCATTGAGGAAGGAGAGAACCTGGCCTCCCCTAGACCCACTCATCCAGGAAAATTAAAACTTAACATTTAGGAAGAGGGTTATGTTTTTCTACGAGCTTCAAGATTCACTATCAAGAGGGGTTTCTCCCTCCCTCTTTTAAAAAATCTCTTCAAAACCTTTAGGCTGTCATTTATTTCTGTTTTAGAAGTAACACAGGTCAAGGGGCCAGTGGTGTGTTTGCCCTGCCCTGCCCATCCCCCTAGAGCTGCTGAAGCCAGACAGGGAAAAAGAGAGAGAACCCAAATACGATAGATCCACCCTTTGGCCTCCACTCACCATGTCTTCTTCCAGTCCATTCATTTCATTAAAGAACAGGAGGCCCAAGGGAACCTTGGGGGAGGGAGCGATTTCATTGTCTCCACATCTTGGAAATTAAAGCTCTTTCCAAAAATGGAATTTGCTTTGTTCTCTGAAAAAGCTAAGGAGAGGAGAAAAGGGTCAAGGAGTTAGAGTTAAGAAAATGAGAGACAGAGGAGGGAGAAAGGGGGAAAAGGAAGCTACATACAATAGGAGAAAAGAGGGAGATTGAGATGGGAAGGAAGGAAAGAGAAAGGAGAGTATGGACACAGGAGAGTAGCAAGGACATTGGTTCATGCCTTCACCATATCAGGAATCCATCTGAATCCCCATCTTTTCTTCAAAATTTTAATTGGTACTCTATTACCAGTCACCTACATCTGGGTGTTTCATGGGGTCCCCTTTCCTGTGCTCCCACGCTCAGAAAAGCTGCTGTTCAGTGGCTCCCACAATCTAGTTCATAACTGTGGTTCATCTTGAAAGGACAAGGAATAGCGGGGAGGAGGAACTTTCTAGTTCAACTGACCTGGGTTCAAAATGCAGCCCTAGTACATTTTTTTCATTTAACAAGTATTTATTGATAACCATACATGTGCCAAGCACTATTCCAGGTATTGGTTACAATGAATAAAATCCCCTGCTCCCATAAAGCTTCCATCTTACAGGAATAAATAAAAAGGAAAATATATAGTATCTTAATGATAAGTGCAATGGAAACAAATAATCCATAAGGAGTAACAGTACCGGGTGGAGGGGCACTTTTAAATAAAATCCTCAGGAGAAGACTCACTGTGCAGGATCATTCTGGAGCAAAGCCTTGAACCAGGTGAAGCACTAACTCTGCAGGTATTTGGGGAAGAGCAAATTCCAACTGCAAATGTCCTGGGGCAAGAACACACTTAGTGGGGGCATTAGGAATTGTGCAAAGGTGGGGAGACCAACGGGTTGTAAGCTCTGGTGCAGTAGAAGAATTTTTGAAGTTTAAACAGACCTGGGGAAAACCGAAAGCAATGAATAAAAGGTAATATTTGAAGCTGACTTTAGGGAAGTGCTGCAGCTCCCTTGACGACACATTCTGAGTGAGACCATGGGAGTCAGTGTCTGAAGTGGGATAAAATATAAAACCATGAAAGGAGAGGACACGAAGGGCCTGAGAGAGACAAGGCTAGGGGCAGATTCATCTGTGTGGATATTAAAACCCCCAGAAATTAGAACGTAGTGGTGTTGGACAGGCTGACGGTGAGCCAGGTCCTACTCATGAAGGAATTAGTGGCAGGGTTTGGACATTAGTAGATGATTATGATGAGAGGGGAGGGTCTGAGACTTGAAACTCCAACATAGTTTAGAGCAGGAAGGGAAGAGAAAGGTAGATTGATCTGGAAGTAGCAGTAAGGACCAAGGAGGGCATCTACCTTACTCCAGGTCCAGTAGGCAAGGGCTGTTGGATAGAAAGCCACCACCATTTGAGACGGCTTCAGGGGAAGAGGGTCCTCATGGGAAAGTCAGGCATCAGTGACATTCATTGTCATTTCACTGGTATTTAGTGTGCAGGTGGACCAAAGATGCTAAATGTCCTGCAAAGCATAGAATAGTCTCACAAAATGAAGGTTTGTCCCCTCCACTAGTGTCCCCATTGCAAAACATGTACTACAGTTAAGCAGGGAGAACACTCAACATTCAAAGGAACGGTTAAGAGTATAGGGGGAGTTGATGATCAAGCCTAGATCCAAGGACCACGGTGGAAGGGTTGTGGAATTTAGAAAGGGTAGGAGTTGGGGTCATGGAATGAGATATCAGAATAGAAGAATGGGGACAGGGTGATGCGCTAGGTGTCCCAGCCTTCTGGTGACAGTCATAAATGTGGAGGGAGGGCGGTGAGATGCCCCTGCTGGCCTCAGGGCAGGTGATGATGGGGAACTACGCGTGGGGATGGTGTGAGGGACAGGCAGTGCTGCATCTACCCTGCACTCCTACTGATGAAGGCATGGAGTCTTGCACCCAGAGCTTGGAGTTCCCCCTGACCCTGGAGACTAGAGGAAGAAAGGCCCTTACAAAAGCGTTTCAAACTCGTCTTGATGCTTGCCATGTCTAAGCTCTGTGTCCTTGGGTAAGTTACTTAACCTTGCTGAGCCAGTTTTATAATCCATAAAGTGGCCTCAAAATACCTATGTCACAGGATTGTTGCAACAGTGAGAATTAGACGATGTCCAGAACCATCTAGAAAATACAGTCCAGTGTGTGATAGGAAGGAGCTCACTGCTATCAGGCCCGTAGCCTGAAGCTCAGGCTACACAGCTGAGTTCGATCCTGACTCTGCCTCTCACTAACTGTCTGAACTGGGGCTAGCTATTGAACATCTCTGAGGCTCGGTTGCATGTATTTATGTCTGGGAGAATAATGCCAGGTACACAGGGCTCTTATCAGGAATAAATGGAAGAATGAACAATGGAAGGAATACATGGAAGGCGGATGTACTAGCTGTTAAGTTTTGCCTTCTTCTCCTTACAGGAAGAGATTCCAAAGCATAAAAGAGTAATTTTCTCCTCTCAACCTCTCAAGATTTCTAAAAGGAATCAACAGACTTGTGTGTTCTTGGCTCCCTTGTCCCAGGGCAGAATTAGGAACTTCTTTAAAAGTCTTGAGGGCTGCTACTCGAGAGTTTTGTTTGGGAGGCCAGAGAACTTTATGGGGTAAGGTGGAATCATGCTGAACTGATGGAGTTTGGAGTTGACATTGGGCCATGAGTAGCCCAAACCCAAAAGAAGTGAGTTAACTTCCCTGAGATGAGAAGAGAGGAGGCCCAGGTTCTGCATGGAAACGGGAGAGGCTTACGTGGTGTCCGAAGGCAGAACTAGAAGTAGGGAGAGATTGCTATTGAGAGAGTGCACTCACGGTTCAGCGTGGGGTGGTGGCAGCTGCTCCCAGTGCAGCTGCCTTGCCAGAAATCATGGATGGCCAGGAGGAAGTCACCTTTCTTCTGTGTGTGCTACTTCGGTTTATACTCGGTCCAACCTCCACATTTCAAACTCTTGCTTACTGCCTGTGTTTTGGTGACTTAAGGCCGATCATTCAGGTAAAACTCACTGAGGATTAGTTCCCCCCACCACCTGCCCCCAGAAGATGAGAATAATTTTTATGGCATAGGATTATTGTGGCTCATATGAATAATGTAAACCCTTAAAACGGACGTGGCAATTAGTAGATGCTAACTGAGTGGCAAAGGTGGTGGTGGTAGAGCTAATGGTGATGGTAATACTATAATACCAAGTCAACAGATAATGTGCTGGTGGCCCAGGTTCAATCAGTACCAACAGTCCTGAGGAAGGCACTGTGCTCCCAGTTCTGCCAGAGACTGCCCTGGTACCGTGGGTGAGCTCCCCAACTCTCTGCCTTGGTTTCTGTAGCTTTTAAGTGGGGATAGTCCCATCCACTCTCTCCTCTGCACCCCATTTTACAGAGGCAAACATTGAGGCTGAGAGTATAAAGCAGCCCACTGCCTTCACGCAGTGAATCCAACTTACAAATCCACAGAAGTCTGGTTCATTTTTATTTTGTTTATTGGTGTGGGTTGGGAGGATGGGAGAGAGGAGGAAAGGGAACCTTATCTAGAAATGTGACATTCTCTTCCCTTGAGAAGTTGTCTATTATTAATTGAGAAAACAAGATAAATTCATGAAAAACAGCTTTTACAAAACAAGATAATATATAAGAAGTTCTCTGAAAAAAAGTAAAATACTTGTAGAGACATGTTGTAGTAGCTGGCCTGCAAGATGGTTTGTCCCCAATCACCTTACGCCTTGGTATCAACACCTTCCTCTATCATAGCAGAGTTAATCTCCCTGTGATCTACAGAATATGGCAGAGTGATGGGATGTCACATCTGAGATTAGGTCACGACAGACTGCCACTTGTGTCTTGGGCTCTCTCCCAAATCACTTGCTCTCGAGGAGGCCAGCTGCCATTATGTGAGGACATTCAGGAATCCCACGGAGAGGCCCACGTGGTGAGGTATCCAGATACCAGCCCAAGAGGAGCTGAGTCCTGCTGAGAGCCTTACCCTGGGAGTGAGCTTGGGAGCAGATCCACCAGCCCTAGATGACTGCAGTCCTGGTGACAATTTGATGGTCACCTCATGAGAATCCATAAGCCGTACCACCCAGCTAAGTCTTGCCTGGATTCCCGCCCCACAGAAACTGTGGGCTAATAATATTTTCCAGGCTGCTAAATTTGGGGTAGTGTGTTATGCAGCGAAAGATAGCTGCTGCCCCAATACAGAGAATCATCACTCTTCACAGAACACCCCCTGTGCTCCCCAGAGAAGAACAGTGAGCGGCATCAAGACAGGAGCTCCAGCGAGGCTGGATGAGCGCACTGGCGTGGGGCTTCCCTCAGGGGCAGAGCGTGGCACCCACCCACTGACAGGAAGGACGCAGACCCCTCCAGAGCACCTCGGCTGCCTCCCAGGCACGTGGGCGCACCGGCGTGGATGTGGGAGCGCTGTCCAGAACGTATCCAGCCGCGTCCCAGGAGAAACAGGCGCTCTGGGCTGGATGGTCCCTGCACAGCCCTCCCACATGACAGAGCCGTGCACACGACTGTGGAGACAGGCAGAGCTCCGCAACAGGGCTCTCTCCTACTTGGTTCTAAAAGGAAGCAACTCTAAAAGGTCCCCAACAGCAGGTGGGACTAAAATTCCTCTTCTGGATTAAGGCCTGTAGCAGCTCCCACAGAAAAGTCCAGCTGCTTCTGGGAACTGGTTCAGTCCTACCTACATCACATATGTGTGACATCTAGCTAGTCATTTGCCCATCCACAAAGTAAAATGAAGTCTATCCTGCTCTCTCAAAGGGACACTGTGTGAGGAGAGAAAATGCTTTGAAAACCATAAAACACTGCGTATGATAATGAAAATAAAGTGAAATCTTACCTATAAAATCCCAAGAACAGGGCCAGCTCTTAGTATAAGGTTAACAAATGGTAGGGTTTTCTCCTAGTGATGGGCTCACCTCTGATTAAAGGAGGAAGAAAGTGGGGAAGCCGGGATGGCTCAGTGGGTTAAGCGCTCACTTTGCAGCGCCAGGGACCGAGGATCAAATCCCGGCCCCGGCCCGTGCGGAACCATATGCTGAGCTGGAAGCTCCCTTAATTCAGTTCTCTCTCTGTTTCTCTCTCTGTCTCTCTCTCTGTCTCTGTCTCTCTCTGTCTCTGTCTCTCTCTCTCTCTCTCGCTCAAAAATAAATAAATAAACAAATAAATAAATATAAAAAAATAACAAACAAAAGTGACAGCAGCAGGTGTTTTCTGACTTCTAGCCTGTGCCCATTTGTCCCCAGAAGCCGGGTCAGTGCCCTGAAACAGCCCCACACACCTCACTCGTCCTCCCACATGGACTCACCCCGGACAGCAGTGGGGTGTGAGCACTCCCTCTCACTAGGGATCCTGGGAGGCCGAGACTGCCTGAAGGCAGGGATGGGATGCTAGGGAACAGGAAGCCTGGAGGGGCAGAAGGAGTAGCACAAAGGCTCCTTTTATTTCTCTGCCTAGGATGAAGGGACAAGGCATACCATCTGCACACAGCAGTGCTTCTCTCCTAAGAACTGGAGCGGAGATCTGCCACGGGTTGAATTGTGTCTCTCTCCAAAAGACGCTGAAGTCCTTACCCCCGTGGTCTGTGCATGTGAAATAGGATCCTTTAAAGATGATCACATTAAGATTGATTAAGTTGGGCCCTAATCCAATATGATTGTAGCCACATAAAAAGGGGACATTTGGGCAGAGACAGACTCACACAGGGAAAATGCCGTGCTACGATAGCAGAAATCAGGGTGATGCTTCTAAAAGCCAAGGACTGCCAACAATTGGCAGGAAACCACCAGAAACTAAGGGAGGGGGCACGGAATGGACCCTTCCCTCACAGCCTTCAGAAGACACCAACCCTACTGAGAACTTGCCCATGGACTACAAGTCTACAGGCAGGGGAGACAACAAATCTCTGTTGTTTCAGCCACCCAGTTTGCACTCCTTTGTTAGTGTAGTCTTAGGACACTAACATGAGGTCACTGGGTGTCCTCAGCACAAAACCCACAAGGTCAGATAGGCCTGGTTTGAACCTCTGCACTTACCAGCAGCATGACCTTGGGCTACCTACCTGCCTTACTGGGCTCAGGTTCATCATCTATAAAATGGGAAATTCCACATGCTCTGTGGATAGTTGTTGAGTATTAAGCAAAGTAACAAATGCAAAGCATTCAGTTACAACCCCTGGTTCCTGGGAGCCACTCAACAATGACAGCAGGGTTTGCACTAACAGAGATGACAGCTCAACTCAAATTCCCTCACCTCTTTAAATCACTGCACCCCTCCACAAGGAAAACAGAAGGACCAGCTTTGCTCTAATACCAGATGCTGTGAAGGCAAAACGCCCCAAGGCTTATTAGGTTTCTGTTGCTGTTTAAGGAATTGCCACAAACTTCACTGCTAAAAACACCACCAGGAGATCCAAGATGGCGGCATGAGAGGAGAACGCCGACAACTGCCTGGGAAGGGCCTTGGGAACAGAGGGGAATCCACAGGGGAAACCCTGAGAAGAAAACTCAACTAAGAACCACACAATGCAGAACAACACACAAAGGTTAGAGAAAAAAGGGGAGAGC
>PVKE010022033.1:0-25928 GCA_004027555.1 Craseonycteris thonglongyai
TAATAAGGTCCCATTTGTTTATTTGTGCTTTTACTTCCCTTGCCATTGAGGTCAGATTCATAAAGTCCTCCCTGAATCCCAGGTCCATAAGTTTAGTGCCAATGTTTTCTTCTATGCGATTTATTATTTCCTTTCTTATTTGGAGGTCTTTAATCCATTTTGAGTTAATTTTGGTATATGGTGAGAGATCGCAGCACACATTCAGCCTTTTGCATGGAATTACACCATTTTTAAGTACCATCCCAGAGAAGACTTACCTTCAAAAGTAAAGAATTCATTCTGGATGATATCCTAGGTTCTAAAGATTTTTTTAAATACTAAATCATGAGCCTATAGTATTATTGCTGACCTCTGATCAAAGGTAAAGATCTCCTCCTGATCTTTTGCTAGTGCAATACATGTTTTCTATGTCTCAGAAAATACAAAATATTCTGCAGCATTCTTCCCAACATTCCTTCATATTATTCCCACTGCTATAACCTCACCCAAACTGGATTCCACAGAGAATCAATTTCAATAGATGTCACAAGAGAAAAAGGGGATGGGCAAGGGGTGTGTTCAAATGAGATTGTGAAATACTATGTACTGGATCCTGCCCTCAAAGAACAACTTGCTAGCTGTGTAAGATTGGTAAATTACTGAACCCCTCTCTGACTTTGGTTTCCTCATGTGGACAATGAGGAAGGTATTAGTTCCCACCTCATAGAGTTGCTGTGAGTAATATTGTGAGTTAATGCAGGAAAAGCCTTTAGAACAGTACCTGATACAAAGTAGACATTAAATAAATTTTGCTTCTTATTTTCATGGTTGTTACATTAGTATTTAAAGGCTCTAAAATACTCTGCAGTAAATAAATCTGTTTGGCATTATTCAGCCAGTTTTCTTCAAATAATTTGGTACCAAAACAATTGTTACTTTACTCAACATCTTGCACTTTCAGAAATGCTATATGATTTGCCACCTTTTACCTAATGCCAGAATTATCTAATAGGAGAGACATAGGAATGGAGTGAGAGAATGATCATGCTTCAGGTTGGTAAGGGTATCACCTTATTCTCTTCAAGTTCTTCCTTACGTGTTAGCCTATAAAACTGTTGTGACTCTTGTACTGGATCTCATCGTAAACACTTGACTCAGCCTGTCAAAATGCGATGTGAAACATTATAACTGCCTCTGTCTGCTATGAGGTAGTAGTAAGAAAAAAAAATGAAACATTATATTTCATATCTTCAATTTTCCTCTTATTACACCCATAGACTTCTCTTATGTGCACAGTTTTGAGTAAGATATAAACCTGCTGGAAGATTTCAAGGCAGGAAAGTTGATGCTTTCCCTCATTATCCTCTCCATGATAAATTAGGCAGATTTCTATTCTCCAAGAGTCCAACTTCCCTATATTTAGAATAAGGATAGCCTGAAACCTAACATGTATCTTTCCTTGACCTCAGTAAACTTCTTTGTGGGAATCCCTGAATAAAATACAGAATTGCCCTCCCTGGTGCTATAGCTCAGATGACTTACCAGTGTTAATTTAATACAGAGCTAATGAGGTATGTCCTTAGCAAAAGTAGATCATCTCAGAAATCCCTCAGTGAAGCAGCCTGTGCAAGTCTAGTGGTTTCTGTGTAATAAAGTCAACCTGTTACCTGAGAGCTTCCTCATCTCTCACCAAAATGGAGATTATTAAATACTTAGCACTTTGGGACAACCCTGTTACCCTGAGTAGATAAACGGCAAAGCTTCATTTTGTATTTTATCAGAGAGCACATGAGATGCAATTTAACATCACGTATTCACACTATAAAATTATAAGGCAAGCAGATTTTTAATCTGTATATTTAATAGTAAATGAAGATTCAAGTCATATTAAGCACTGAGGCCCAGAAAACTATCCACTTAACAGCTTTCAACATTCCTCAAAGGTAAAGATGCTCTATTATAAAACTGATGGTTGTCTAACTCAAAAACAAGAATGGGAATAGTAGTAATTGGAAAGTAGAGAATGTGCAGTTTGCTAGTTGAGAAATGGCTCGCTAAAGTTTCTCGGAGTGTAAATGAGAAAGGCTATGCTTTCCTTCAGGACGCACACCATGCCGTTTTCTGCTTCGTTAACACCGAGACTCCTTTTGCACTTCCTTGCGTGGACACCATGGCCTGAGTTCAGGCTCTACTCAGTTCTCCTCTGGCTCAGGACAGCAGCTTCCTCACTGGTTTCTGTTTTTCCACCTGTTCTCCTTGCTACCATCCCTTCAGTCTAACCTACCCATGGCTCTGAGAATGAGCTTTCTAAAGTCCAGATTACACACAAATCCTCATTGTCTCCCCAATATTTTCTGGGTAAAATGCAAACTGCTATGTGCCATGCAAGGTCGTTTGTGACCACCTGTCCCCTTCTTTTACCTCCCAGCCTCATCTCTTAGCACGTTGCTTGGCATTCTTCTCCCTGGCTCTTTGCTTCCCCTGTAATGTTCCCTCACCTATTTCTTCCTATAGCTAATTTCTACTTCCCTTCAGGATTCAGTGGCAATCATCTCCTGCAGAACGATCTCTTTTCCACCCACTTGCACATACACTTACTCTAGGTTGGGTGCCCTTCTTCTGAGGTTCCTTACTGCCAAATACCAATGTGAGTCATGGAAATTATTATACACTGCAATTACCTTACCCTTCTACCCACCTTTTCAACCTTCCTTCCTCCCTCCCTTCCTATTAAATTATCAATGTCTACAGATTGGAGACAAACTCTTTTGAGTGGTACCTTCTGGCACAGACATAGATAATAATGGTTTCCTATGTAAAGTCATGAATTCCATGCTGACTACTGATTCTGTCAGCATTTGCTTATCACTTTTGTGACTAATGTAATGTAGAGTATTAAAATGTAACACAATGAAAATAAAATAAACAATAGGCAAGAAAACAACTAGCCTTTGCATAAACCTTTCTTCTATCAAAACCATTTGGTTAAGCAGCCCTCCAAAGCACTGAAATGACAATGTTCCTGTGTATTCCAAACCAAAATATCACAAATTATAACCTCTGCCTTGCCTCTCTTGACTATCTTAATCTTGTAACGAACCCAGAGTAAATCTAGGCTGTCTCAGCACTACTGGTGTCTGTTGTAGTTACATTACAAAGAACATGTGCTTCTTCATTATAAGGACATTACTACCCACCTCACACAGTTGATGTGAGTAAAAAACAATAAAATAATAAACATCTGGGGACATCTCACAAACCCCCAGAAGATCCTGTTAAGAAATCAAGGCTAGGGGAAGCCGGGATGGCTCAGTGGGTTAAGCTCTCACTTTGCAGCGCCGGGGACCAGGGATCGAGTCCCGGCCCGTGCGGAAGCATATGCTGAACTGGGAGCTCCCCAGTTCAGTTCTCTCTCTGTCTCTGTATCTCTCCCTCTCTCTGTCAAAAATAAAAATAAATAAATAAAAATATATTAAGAAATCAAGGCTTGATGAGCTCCTAATGTTTCCAATGTTTACTAAGTCACATTATTGGGAACTTTTTTCAGAGATGACCCTCATACTAGGTACATGCATACCACCATCTACACTCTAAGTCTTGTCTCACAGATGCTCTGTGACTTAATTTCATTTTCTTTGTGGCAATGACCATAATACTGAAATTATCTCAGTACTCTGGTCTCGTTAGAGGAGACAAAAGTAAAATAAAATAAAGACCCTTATGGTGGTAGTACCAATGTCTATCAGAGAAGAGAGGTAGCATGTCTCAAGTCAAATAAATTTGCAATTAATTTACATTAATAAAATGTTTAATTTATTAAAAACCTATAATATGGATGAGCAAGAAAGAAAAAATAATGGCCATCAGAACAAAGATAAAACACAGGAAAAGGAGATGAGATAGATCTCTAGGTGTTGGTGGAGAACAGTGTTAATGCTTCACATTGTATGTGCAAGTGGGTGGAAAAGAGATCGTTCTGCAGATGATTGGCACTGTGAGCATAAGGATCTTTTCCTCATGAGTCTTAACCCACATTCTCAGAAAATTATTGGCACACATCAGCACTTGAAATATAATTAATGATTAACTCAATGCAAGCACAAAGGAGAAGATGATTTTATTAACTAATACGTAGACTGTATAATAAAAGAAAAATAGAAAGCCCAGATTTTTATAGAAGATACTAAATTTTGTTAAGGAGAAACAAAAGTGTGATAGAGCCCTCAAATTTACCTTTTGTTTTTGTTTTTGTTTTTTGTTTTTTTGTAAAATGACCACCTAAGACTACTTGGTATCAGAAGTATTTCAAAGAGTTTCATTTATGATGAGCTAGCTACATTTTCTTTCCTTCTCTGGAAGTGTTTTACCCAGACGCAAAAAGGAGAGATTCTTCAGAACTCCCATCCACATGCTTTCTCAGAGCTGAGCTGAGATCAGGGCAGAATCATAATCCTCCTCCTACCAAGAGCTGACTGGAGCCCCAAAAGCATGCTCCCCAACATCCACCCACCCAAACCAAGTGGGAAGGTAACGGCATGAGAAGAGAGCTGAGTTCGGCTTCCTCATACCCCACGGATCCACAGAACATAGCATAGCCTTCAAATAGCAGTTCAGACACAAGGGAAACAACTCTTTTAAAACTTCCAAGGCTTTGTAGTCAAACTATCTTAAATTTGAACCTGAGTATACACCAGGCCAACTATGGAATCTTATACCAGCTACTTAAATACTGTCAATCTCAGTATGCACGTACATAAAATGCAGGAAACTGCTAACATCCACCTCATCATACTATTGTAGGGTTTGTTTAAATAGTGAGAATTATTTAGTACAACGATCCTAGCATAAAATATGTGCTCATTAATTAATAGCTAATGTTATTTAAATAATCTCAAATTTCTTGTGGAAGAAAGTGGTGATACAACCACCTTTATTATTTTTTTACTGCTGCACAACAAATTACTCTGTGTGTGTGTTTATGTCCAAATCTCCCCTTTTTATAAAGATATCATATTGGTTTAGGGGCTCACTTTGGTGTAACCTCATTTCAACTACTCACAATAGCAACAACCCTATTTCTAAATAATGTCACATTTCCTGTTAATCTAAATTAGTGATATTTAGCCTTGTAAATTTTATCTTCCCATTTATAGGCTACTGCAGGTAGCGTGCTATCTATCCATTAAAATGCATGTATAATACATATTATAATAATTGCTGCTATTTATAAACTGCTAGCTATGTACCAGGAGCAGAGCTGAGCACTTTATAGGCATTGTTCCACAATTTTCTTAGTAACCCTGTGATCTAGGCCTTATTACACATACATTTCACAAAGACTTAAAGATACTAAGTGGCTTACCAGAAGTCACAATGCTAACAAGTGTGAGAGCTGGGACTCAAAGACAGACATTCTGACTCTTGAGCCCAAGAGATTAACCACCACCCTGCTGCCACTCCATGATACAGGGAATTACAAAAGATTCATGCATGAATGTTAGCTTTTTATTTACTGTAAACACTGTCTACACAATAACCTGCTGTGTGGTTCATATTCATGGGATGAATAGACTATTTTATTTTAAAATGTATTCTTTCAAATTGGTATATTTTTGCATTATAATCTTGTTTGTGTTATTAATTTCTTTATATTTTTGCACAGGTAGTGAGTTCCACAACGTACTAAAAGAAAAAGTAAGAACAGACCTATAAACCAGCTCCTTGAACTTCTGTGCTGTGTTTTAGTAGGAGGCCTGGAGGGTGCCTCTAGGGCTGGGAGTAACTAATTGTACCAATTTTGCTACAACTTTAGATTGTCCTTGTATCCACTGGAAAGAAATTTAAAAGCCATCTAGTCCCAGCACCCAGGAGACAGGCCAACTATAGTTATTTTGAAGCGAGAAACTTCTGAGATAAAAACTTCAGCTGCCAGTTTGTCTGCCTAGCACTGCAAACTGAATTGAGATTTGCTGTACAAGAAGCAGCACTTCAGGCCAGGATGATCCCCAGTGTCCTACCTATGAAAATAATGATGTACCTCAATTTCTAATGTTATCCTTCTTCTGATCTTGATGGCAAGAGTGAATTTCCTGGCACATCTCATTTCAAAGCCTGCAACAAACTGGGTTTAAAGTTTCTACTCACAACATTCCCACATGCCTTTCAGTTACTTAAGACTCTAATAAAATCCACCCACCCCCTTGATGACTGTTTTAGGCACCAGAAACAATAAACAATAAATGCGTTTCCAAAATCTCTCTGCTAAACACATTCTGGGGGCAAAGACAAGGAGTCAGCCATGATGTCTAACTTTAAGCAAAGCGGTGCCCAATGTGGAAAATCCAAAGGCAGAAACACAGTCCTTGGCTTCTGCTATGATCACTCAGCAAAGCATGAGCATGGATATACCCAGTCCCACTTACAGAGAACTTTATTTTCAAAATGTATTCACTTCAAATTAATGGTCTATTTAAAATGGGCCTGAGGTAAATAAGGAAAATCAGAAATGCCTGATGATCTTATTTCCTTTAAGATGCATTCTAGTCCCTTAGGATAGATGGTTTTTGGTGAGCAAAATTAAATGGCCTGAATAACCATGAGAAAAAAATGGACAGGAGTCTGTCCAGAAATAATATTAGTTTCTTTATTAAACTAGGTGGAATTGCATAAATTAATTGCCAAACAATGACAGAGTGACAGTGAAATCCCAGGGGTTAAGTGTAAGTATCAATCAAAGAACTAAACTTTATACTCTTCCTCTGCAATCATCCTGACTTCAATCTATTCTCACAGAAAAGCAGCATCTTCTTCCCCCAGCTGCCAAGTCTGCCATTCTCCTTCTCAAAACTCCCCTGTATGTCTCATCATTCTACATAGCAGAGATGTAGGGTAAGATGACACCTCTAGCTTATCCAGGGTCTCTGTCTCCAAGGCTTATGACTGCAGTATTTACTAACCCAGGCCTGGGAACCCAATTTTTAATAATGACATGTCCAATTTTAAAACTGACTTCAAAGTCCTAAAGAAATGTGTTTGTTCATCAATGTGATTACTTGGAGGTGTTACAGCAGGCCTTCTTATATCTGCTTTTGAACTGGGCTCTGATTTGGGATTGGCAGAGTCCAGACTGTACTAGGTAACCTTACCCATGAATGACTCAAAGAGTTTTCATCCTTAAAAATATATAAACAGGTACCTGAGAACTGCAGAGTGGGGACAGATTATGCTAACCTGCTTATTTTCTTTCTGTTCACATGAGTGGGCTCCAGTATGTCCCAGAGGTACCCCACTCTGTACCTTTACCACCTCTGTCCCTTCTGCAGCCCCAGCGATAGTCTCCTCAGAGGTCATCTCAGGAGCTCATTTCCTTTTCTCTTTGCTTCTACAAGAACAAGCCCTGCTGCTTACCTTAGAACAACCCTCCATTTTACTAACAAGACAACGTTGACATGGTTCTCTGAGGATGATTATGTATGGTGCTCTACACAGGTAGGTTCTTCATGAAAGTTCACTATTTCGAACTGAACAACAAATGATTGCTTCCAGGATCAACCTAAATGTTTAGTTAGATATACCTAGAAGACACAAAAATTTTAATAAATAGAAACACCAAGATCCCTTGAATATTTGATATGAAAGAACCAATTGAACACTTATCCAATTCATTCATTTCATAGAATTTTTTCTATTTTAAAAAGCCAGTGAGGTCACATGAGTTGACTAATATTTAACATGTAGTTACACTAGCAAACTCACCAACGACTTTATATCCCTGAGAATCTGTGATTAATGAATGAGTATTTACTAAACAATGTGACATATTTTGTAACACAGTGAAATAATAGACTGCTTCACATTTCTATCCCAGTCCTACCACAACAATCTTCCTTAAACTGTGATTTTAATAAAAAAGGATTTTAATAAAGACAAGATTGGATTACAAACCTCAGAAATGGGTTTTGTGAAGTGCTAACACTAGCCATGTTTCAGGACCCTCCAAATAACACTGAGAGCAAAGGGTCAACTTTGGGCAATCAAAAAGGAGCTTAGTCCTTCTTGTCATAATGAGTTTTAACAAGACAAAAAAAAAACCAAACTGTTCTAAAATATGAAGTCATTACTTATAATTTCCAATATGTCTGCTGCAGTTCATGAGCCAAAACCATATGAAATGCCTATAAATTATGTTGTTATCCAAAATCCCAATTAAATCTAAAATTCCCTTCACCTTCCTGAAATGTTTATTCCTCTTTTATCCATTCCACTAGGACCAGGACACAATTCAGTCAGCAGAGAAATCATGAGCACAGAACATGCATATATCTTATGAGAAACAAATGTGAATTAAGTTTCAGCTACAACTTCTTTGATGTTCTCTATCACCCACATGAATAAACTGGCCAAAACATAAATCACTTGGCAAGAGATTTCTTTCTGCCCTAAGATGTTCCACATGCTAATTAAAGGCTCTGCAAGAGGCCAACCTTCAATGACTAGGAGCTTTTTAAACCCCTTCGGTTTCTACCTCTGACTGCAACAGGATTAGATAAAAATCTTCAATGTTAATAAGAAACTATTTTAGCTCAGAACTTTGATGTTGCATGTGCACTGTGAATATGAGATTCTAACTTAATGTATAACTGATGGGTTGTCCCACACCCCATGCCAAAAAGTTGATTAAAACTTTAGAAAATGTTTTTCTTAATAAAATTTCCATTTTGGCTCTTTTTATTACACAAAGTAGATTTTCCTTTTTTTACACATAATTTAGGTAAATATAAGAACTATTAGGATCTAAGCTGGATGACCAGAAAAATATTTAAGAAATGTATGACTCTAAAAAAAAAAACAACCAAAAAATTAGATGATCAGATGTAATGAAAGCACAGAAAGTTCTTAAAGCCACAAAATTATAAACATTAGCAAATACACAATAAGTTCACTATTAAGTTTTTTAAAAAAGTGTAGGCATGATATTTCTCTAGTAGAATTTGGAGTATCATCTACATCAGAACCACCTGTACTCATTTTTTCAAATATAGATACCTGGACTCCACCCTCCATGTCTTAGGATTTTGTCTTGGTAGTCTGCATTTTAATAAATTCTCCCCAAATCATAAACCACTGCTTCTGACACCATTCCTACAAAGGGACATGGAAGATTACTTCCCAATATACCCAAAGACATTCAGTCTCAACAGCCAATAAATAATTTGGTCCTTCAAGGAAAAAAATTTTTTTTATCTAATCACTTTATAATATATTCATGTACAAAGTGAATCAATAAATATTTTAATAAGAAATTTTAATATTTTCCATAATTTCTGAAGCATCACTTTGTTAATTTCTTCATTTAGAAGTATAAGACAATGAAAGCAGAAGAGCAAAGTGGGGTGAGTACCTTAATTTGTATTTTTACTGATACCAAACTTACAGGGCTCCTAGAGAAATAGATAACCACTGTACAAAAATATATTCTATAAAACACACACAAACCAGATAGATGAAATAAGTGTCCTAAGTAGTTTGGAATAATTGCAAATCATTTATCCTAATACTTAATACGATAAAGGTTCATTATGGCAGACTATGGAGAAGTCAGTGATGAAACAAGTGGACAGGTGTCATGGGTAGGACACTATCTCCCCTCCTGAACACTAGAGAACTCAAACTTAACTGCAGCTGTGAATGGCCTGCTCTACTAATGTGCCCTGTAAATACGGTATCTGCTCTGCAAGATACTCAGTTTGAAATATACTCCGTGAAATGGAAGAGCTTAAATGAAGTTTTGTACCTCAAAAGGTTGATTTTAGTTCTCTACAGACCATTACATTCAGTTTCCTGGTCTGCCTGTATTTTATTGTATAAAGAAAATAATTTGCAAATAAATATTTATAAAACAATTATAGAACAATTAGTAAAGTTAAGAACTAATTTAATACAGTAGTATCAGCACCAGGTTTATATTTTCCTTGTTGAGAAGAGGGTTAACAAAAATAATTTTGTATGTATGACAACAGGTAATGAAATAAAAATATTACATTAATGTTACGTAATTTTATAGTCAGATAATCAGAATATTATAAACTATGTGCTTCATCAACTTCAGCC
The DNA here is from genome assembly GCA_004027555.1 of Craseonycteris thonglongyai. NCBI lineage: Eukaryota > Metazoa > Chordata > Mammalia > Chiroptera > Craseonycteridae > Craseonycteris > Craseonycteris thonglongyai. The sequence goes on from PVKE010022033.1 coordinate 10,090, forward strand.
CCCAAATAACAAGTTATTCTGTTCACTATATAAACATAAGAACAACAGGAAAATATGGATTATCCTATCACAATCTATGTCATTAATTGTGAGCAAGTAAATATTAAAGTATAATTCCTCTTCAAACAACTTTACATTGATACCTTACTCATTTAGAAAGAAACACACAACAAGGAATTGCTGATTTAAATGGATGATTCCTGATACTAACACAACTGCAAATTATTGTGATTTATCACTCTTCCAAAACTTCTATAAGAAAATCTTCATGTGGAAAATTGCCTTCTCATAGAGTCTCTCTCTCATTTGTTCGTTTGTTAATGGGGATGAAGAATGGGTTAAGAATAAAAATAGGTCAAAAAGAGGGAAGTTTATTCTTATGACATTGTCTGCCAAAGTTTCCTAGTAGTGAAAAAATTAGTTCTTTGAGAACTATAGCATACAAGTCAAATAGCAAAAATCCAGATTTCAAAATCAGCAAGAGTACTTCTGTATGAATACAGCTATCTAATATAACACCTGAGTCTCTACTTTAAAACTTCCCATGGAGAAGCCGGATGGCTCAGTGGGTTAGGTGCTCACTTTGCAGCACCAGGGACCGAGGATCGAATCCCGGCCCCGGCCTGTGCGGAACCATATGCTGAACTGGGAGTTCCCCTAGTTCAGTTCTCTCTCTGTCTCTGTATCTCTCTCTCTCCTCTGTCAAAATAAATAAATAAATAAAAATATATTAAAACTTCCCACCATAATCAAAAGGACACTTAGAACCTTTTTAATTGGTTTTAGTAATTCCAGAGTCAATCTCTCAACTGTGGAAGAATCTAATATTAATGTATCTATAGAACATCACATCTCACCAAGGCCAGTCAACTCATGACAGTTGGACAGGAAAGCCATATTCCTTTAGGCAATTCATTTTGCTTCCATGACACTTTATTTCTTTTTTTATTACAAGTGCTTTTATTTACTTTTATTGAAATATGTTTGACATATAACACTGTAAATTTAAGGTGTACATCACATTGATTTGACACGTATATGTTTTTATATGATTGTCACTGCAGCATTAGCTTACACTTCTATCATGTTACATATTTATTTCTTTTTGTAGTGGGAATAGACATCTAATTTCTCAGCAAATTTGATGATTATAATCAGTATGTTTGTCTATTATTCACTACACCGTACATTATATCTCTAAGACTTATTTATCTATTACAGATATAGTTACAAATTTGTGCCCTTAAATGACCTCTTTCCTCCTCTCCCACACCTCTGCCTCTGAAAACTATCATTCACTCCATTTTTATGAGTTTGGCTTTTTTAGATTCTACACATAAATTATATCATACAGTATATGAGTTTCTCTGTCTGTCTTATCTTCCTTAGGATAATGCCCTCAAGGTAGATACACGTTTTCACAAATGGCAGGATTCTCTTGTTTGTCATGGCTGAATAATGTTGCACTCTGTGTTGTATGTGTCCCATTATCTTTATCCATTCATCCCTTAATGAATATTAGGCTATTTGCATAGCTTAGTCATTGTAAATAGCACTACAGTAAATATGAGAGGGCATATATCTCCTCAATATCCTGTTTTTATTTCTTTTGGGTATATATCCAGAAATAGGTCTACAGAACCACATAACAGTTCTACTTCTTTAATTTTTTGAGGAAATGTAACATTATTTTCCATAGTCACATTCCCAACAGTTCACTAGGTTCCCCTTTTCTCACATCCTCACCAGCATTTACTATATCTTGGCTTGTTGATGACAGTCCTTATAATAGTTCTGAGGTAATATCTCATTATAGTTTTGATTTGCATTTCCCTGATGATTAATGATGTTGAGCACCTTTTCATATACCTGCTGGCCATTTGTATGTCTTCTTAGGAAAAATGTCTGCTCAGATCCTCTGCTCATTTTCATTTGAATTATCATTATTTTTTTGTTATTGAGTTGTAAAAGTCCTTTATATATTTTGAATATTAACCCCTTATCTGATATATGGTTTGCAAACATTTTCTTCCATTTTGCTGGTGGCATTTTCATGATGGATTATTTGCTTTGCTGTGCAGAAGCTTTTAAGCTTGATATAGCTCAATTTGTTGACTTTGCTTGTTGTTTGTGCTTTTGATGTCATATCCAAAAAATCATACCCAAGTAAAATAATTATTTGCAGATGATATGATTTTATATACACGAAATCCCAAAAACTCAACCAAAAAATTTTTGGAACTAATAAATGATTTCAATAAAGTTGCAAGATTATATATATATATATATATATATATATATATATATATATATATATATATATATACACACAGAAATCAGTTGCATTTGTATCCACTAATAGAATATCTAAAAAACAAATAAATAAAACTATCCCATTTATAACATGATATATTGTAAATATCAAAAACAATAAAATTCTGAGAAATACATTTAACCAAGAAAATAAAAGTTCTGTACAATGAAAACCACAAGACTTCGTTGAAAGAAATCAAAGACACAAAGAACAAAAAACTATTCCATTTTCATGGATCAAAAAATATTGTTAAAATGTCCATATTATCCAAAACAATTTATAGATGCAACACAATCCCTAATTTGAGTCCAATGACATTCTTCACAGAAATGGAAAAAGCAATCCAAAAATTTAGCAGAACCACAAAAATATTCTGAATAGCCAAAGTAATCCTGAGAAAGAAGAACAAAGCCTGAAACATCATACTTTGTGATTCAAACTATACTACAAAACTACAGTAATTTAAATAGTATGGTAGTGGCATAAACCCTTTTTCTAAATTATATATGATATGATATGAAAATTGCAAACTAGATCCTCCCAATTCCCCTAATTTAACACATTTGATTTTAAAACTGTGCAACTTGTACAAATATACCGTAAGAGGACCCATATTCATATATTTAGTCAATATCAACCATGCTTATCTTAGTTAAAATTAGTTAGAACAATTAATCAGCATCTAGCAACTATAAGAGAACATGACTCAGGACTGATAAGTTTTGGAGCTAGAAGTAAGTGTTCTGGCTACCAGGATCCTAGCCCTCCTCTGGCTCTAGAATCCTGGGATTTAAATAAAAAATAACAGAAGAAGCAAAGGTCATTTTTCTTCCCTATACCATAGGAGTCAAGAACTGTTTCAGAGATTTAAAAAAAATGACTTAAGGTCTTGTAGGTTTCAAAACTGACAACTTCTCCCACCCACCTATGGACACAGAGCTAGCTAGTAGGCAGCACAGCCAAGATTCAAAACAAGGACCATCTAGCATGCAAGTGCAAGCTCTTTCCAATGCTCCTTGTTTCCTCCAACTCCTAAGATTCTATGCAGATAATTAGCCACTGAGAGTGCTCCTAATTTATACCCCAGACCAGTAATCTTTGTAAATTAAAAAGCCCATATAAAACATAACCAAAGGAGAAAAATATAGTGATTTTACATAGTCAAATCAAGGACCCGGGTCTATACCTCTGAAGACCTCATGGTTAACACACTGGTTTTGGTCTGGTCAAAAATTCACATAAATTCAATGCCTACTACTTGTTAGACACTCAGTTCTTACAGATATATTATTGCAAACCAGTCATTCACCAACCACTACAACCCAGGGAAGGTATGTTACTTTTCCACACTTTTTAGGTTAGGAGACTGAAGCTGAAAGTGAAATAATTAGGCAAGGTTGAACAGCTGAGAGGTATAAGGGGTGGTCAAGAAATTCGCTAAATGGGGATTATTGGAAAGATCAGAATACTAGCGCACAGTTTGATCGTGTGACTTATTGTTAGTATTGTGCCAAATTTCAGCCTATTTACTTCTTTGTTCTTTCAAATATCTGAGAAGAAGTATGTCAGACATGAAGAAACCCCAAGTACGAATAAAATTAAATTTTGCACCATCTTTAAGTTCCTTACAAAACAAGACAGAACACCTCAAATCATTTTGGAAGAGATGTTCGCCATTACAGGGACTGTTGTCCGATAAAATCCATGATTTACAAGTGGTATAACCTTTGCAAGCAAGGCAGAGCATGAACTGAAGACAACCTACATCTAGGACCCCCCCGTTGAGGCCACTTCCTCAGACATTGTCAAAAAGTTTAAACTTGTAGTGGAAGATGCCAGATTGAATAAAAAGCAGATTGCAGAAATGGTTGGAGACCCACAACCACTGTGAATATTCTCCATCAGCACTTAAGCATGTCAAATGTTCATGCCTCTTCGAAAACTATAGCATGTCAACTGTTCATGACAGTTTTTTACCTCTGCAGAGACAACAAAAATGAAATTTTAAGCTGGATTGTCACTGGAGATGAATCTTGAGCTCATCATTGAGTCTGAGTCAATGCAGGAGTCCATGCAGTGGCATGAAAAGAGTTTACCACCCCCTATAAAGTTCAAGGTGTTGCAATCAGCTGGAAAAATCATGGCTACTGTTTTTTCAGATATGGAGTATCCCACTGATTGATTACTAGGATAAGGGTGTCCCAACAACTGGAGAGTACTATTCAAGTCCGCTGAAACAGTTAAAAGAATTTGTGAAGGAAAAAAGAAGAGGAAAATGGACCAAAGGGGTGCTGTTTTTTGCACAACAATATGCCTGTGCACAAGAGCAATGTTGTGTTGGCTATTCTTCACAACTGTGGCTTCCAAACATTAAATGATCCAAGCCAGTCCAGACCTGGCTCTATCTGATTATTATTTGTTCCCAAATATGGAAAAACAGGTTTGAAGAAAGAAATTTATAAATGGCAAAAATGTTAAAGCTGCATTTTGAGGGCAAAAACAAAGCATTTTTTGAGGGTATAAATAAACTTATTGAAAGCTCTTAAATGTGTATCAGGATTAAGGGGGGAAATATTGAAAAGAAAAATTCCTTTTACCCTTACTCCTCTTCATTCTGAAAATTTCTTGACCACCCCTTGTGACTAACAGATTTGCTTCCAAATAAGCACAGAAGCAGTGCAGTTATTCCCAGTCATAGGTTTTCAGGCTCCAAATCATAATATTCAACAATTAAAAAATGTGTTTCACTTCAAACAGTTTCCATTTTTCCAGGACAATCTACATAAATAGTTAAAGAAGTTAGTACCTGCTCCCTATGTCCACTATCAGCCAGCATTAGGAAGTTCCAGGATCAATATTTCTTTAAGCATCAAAATGGCCTAGAGCCAATGGGTGGACAACAATCCTCCTCTCCCAGTTACTCTCATCAGCATTTAACTGTGCCATCAGGGCACAAATATATCCTAGATGCGAAGCAAAACATTCAGTTCAAACCTGAAGGGTTTGGGCTGACATGATGCCAAATAGCTAGTGTGATTTTCTCTTTACACGCACTCGTACCTCCAATGGAACTGTCTAGGTTTTGCGACCTCAAATAAATGAGTCCTCATGCATCCAGTCATTCATTTTTGGTACAAACTAGCTCTGCAGACCATAAACATGCTGCCAGCTCTCTGTGGAATATATAACACACTAACAAATGTCAAAAAAATTTATGACATTATCTTCCTCTCATAAGTCACTCATATATTTTAATAAGCCATATTACTCTTCTAAACTCCATTTTGGTCTGTGTATCCTTCTGGGTGAATATCCTCTGCCCTCAAAGATAGAAGTTTCCTAGAGTCAGCAGGGAAAGGGGCTGCATCCTAGACAAATGGCTCTTTGACAGCAGAACTGGCATATCCCTGATCAATTCAACGTGAACTTATACAAGTTTTAAAACTCAGAAAAGCAAACAAGCTCCTAGCTGTCATTTTTAATCCCTTCAACTTTTCTATTTTATGAGACCTTTGTTAAAATAATAGCTCTTTCATTTGCATCATCAAACATAGGTATTTCTTTCATAATTATATTTTATTATAATAGTATTTCTCATAAGTATCATCTCACATCTAATAAGAACCTGATGAAATAGGCATAACAGATAGAAACTCAGAATCCACTGACTTTCCCCAGGTTCTCTCAGTGTGCAGGTGACAGCCAGGACCTGAATGAAATCCTCCACCACCACATCTGCTCTTCCTACAAGGCACTGACTGCAGCCCAAGACTCCCAGACTCGACAGGGTCTTGCAACAGGAGAGAAGGAAGCGAGAACTGAATTTAGGAGGCCTCACTTGGGTCTTGTATGAGCTTGAGCAGGTCAGCAGGCATCTCAGTACCTGAGTCTCTAAAACCAAAAATAAGAATGGCCAGGACCTTCCCCTGAACCACTGCAGAAACCTCCATTGGTCTTCCTGCTCCCACTTTTGCTGCCCACAATTTATTCACCAGGTTGTCACCAGAACAATATATTTTTTAAAATAGAAATACCCTTCTGTTTTCCTACTCATACCCTCCAATGATTGGACTTTGTACACTGAACAATGAAAAATTCCTTCACTATAATTTACAGCACCCTACACGATCTAGACTATGTTGCCTCTTTCATCTCATGTCATCCCACTCCCGCCCTACTCAGTCACTGTGCTACAGCCTCAATGGCCTTTTCTATATTCCTCAAATGAACAAGCTCAATTTTGCTTCACAACTTTATCTCCGCAGCTCCCTCTGCCTGGAATGTTATCCCAGCTCTGATGAACCCATTCTTTCTTACTGTTCAGGTCTCAGCTTGAAAGTAATTTCCAAGAAGAGACCGTCCACGTTCCCCCAGTTTAAGGCAAACTTGCCCAACTCGTAGCGTGTGGCTCGTGGCTGTGTGCAGCCCAGGATGGCTCTGAATGTGGTCCAACACAAATTTGTAAACTTTTTTTTTTTTAATATATTTTTATTTATTTTTATTTTTGACACAGAGAGAGAGATACAGAGACAGAGACAGAGAGAGAACTGAACTGGGGGAGCTCCCAGTTCAGCATATGGTTCTGCACGGGCCGGGGCCGGGATTCAATCCCTGGTCCCCAGAGCTGCAAAGTGAGCGCTCAACCCACTGAGCCATCCCGGCTTCCCCAAATTTGTAAACTTTCTTAAAACATTATGATTTTTTTGTGTGTGTGATTTTATGCTTAGCTCATCAGTTACTAGTAGTGTTGGCATATTTTATGTGTAGCCCAAGACAATTCTTCTCCCAACATGGCCCAGGGAAGCCAAAAGTTTGGACATCTCTGGTCTAAAGAATTTCTATATCCACCCTTCATCACCACCTTGACCCATCATCCCACTTCTTTATTTTCATAGCACTTAACACCACCGTAAAATATCTTTTTTTTTTACTTTTTATCTTATTTTTCATCTGCCCACTCTTCACTCCTTAACTATAAGGTATGTTCCATGCAAGAACAGACAGTCTTATTCACCACTCCATCTCTATTCTACATTGTGTCCATAGTGCCTAAAACAGTGTCTGATATCTTCTAGGAGCCCAAAATAAACCTTTACTAAATGACAATATATATATATTTTATTATTAAAGATATTAAAATATCTTTTATTTGTTTAGGTATAGCTGATATATATATATATATATATCAGCTATACCTAAACAAATAAAAGATATTTAATTCTTATAAATTCATATCTCAAATTTGTGAGCCTTTGTGTTGAACTGTGGTCAAAGTGTATTGTACACTTGTCAAAAAAAAATAGTATTATCAGGGAATTTTTTTTTTTAAATAGGTAATTCTGGAGAAATCTCCTTTTAACTCTTACTACAGCAAAACAGATCAAATATACCATTTATGGAAATCTAATAAGCCTAACATTGAAGTAAGACCTGTAGGATCTCTGATTGGTCACAGTGCTTAGTTAACAGAGTACAATTTTATATTTACTTTGACATGATAAACAATATTTAATTTTTCTTACCATTTCTCTAATTCAGACATGACTGATTTAGCGCATTTACAGGTATACAGAAATTGCCTACTACAACTTCCCCATCTTGCCCTCCTCATCTTTGCTTTATTTTCCTAAAACTCTTCAGGATTCTGAATAATTTCTCTCTTGCTTTAATCAAGAGATAAGGAGAAGACAGCCCTAGAAAGGAAAGGTCTGCCTTCCCTTGGCAGGTGAAACAGAAGTGATTCACACTGATGTACTGAGCTACCCAAGATGACTCCAACTCAAGATTTTTCCCTTCTTTAAACTCTACTTAGACTCAAAGTCAGGGTCAGCCAAATAGTTTTCAATGTTTCTCTCTGTTCATCAACACAATTTTATAAACACAACTAAGCCATAAGCACCTTTGAAAAAGGGCTATATCTTCTATTTCATTCTTATCCTCCATAGCATAGGACTTAGTCGATGTCCAATAAATATCTATAATTAATTTCTATCAATTAATATATATTAAGCATATCTTATTATATATACTCTTCAATATTCCCCACATTTCTCATAACTGCATTATTAGGCTGACAGAGAGAAGAATAAATGCTAGCATAGAAATTATTAAAATGCAGAAAAGGTTCTTTAAAAAAAAATAATAATTGCAAACCATTTTATGGAAAGCTTATAAACCTAAACATTAATTGAGGCAAATGTGTTGACATACATTTTAATGTTTTTATTTTCAAATTTCTTTAATAAGTGTTGATCTCACTTTATTTTTTCTCAAGAGACATTTTCTTCATGCCTGTTAATTTGTTTATTATTTTAACATTTATATTTACTTAATACTTCTCCATAAGGTTCTGAACTTGATACCCACTAAACAGCTCAGAGAGCAATTTTGTTAGAAAGTAAAGGATATAAGAATAAAGTAATGGGAAGGAAAGGGAAGAATCATTTATTGACAATACTTAGGAAATATTTTGTATTACTCTTTAAAAACTAATTTCTTAGGCTTCTCGTTAATCAAAGCATAAAGTTGAAGGGTTGCTGATGACAAGAGATTACTTCAGCCCTCCTCCTACTTCCTCATGTTAGTCACTAAAAAAATGTGACTTATTCCTTTTCATCCCCACCTGCTAACTTCCCTGAGGAATTACTCCATGTGTGAAATTCTCATTTTAAAAACATGTCTTCCTTCATCTAACTTTGCCATATTTAGGGAAACTCTTGAAGAAAAAAAAACACACAAAACATTCCTATTAGCCTGACAAAATGGTTTTTATCCTCAAATGTTTCACATTCTTAGCACAGCCTGTGAGATAAGAAATAGCAAGAAGTTAAAAAGATCCCTCTAACAGAAGTCAAGAACTAGCCATGCTTCACTGTTTCCATGGACACTTCTATTTCTACTGTCCAACTGAGCTTCGAAATTGACAATGACTAGAGACAGTCTATTGATAAAAACTGACTTGAGGAAACTAACCAACTGTTATTACAATATAGCTTTGGCCTTCTTTTTAAAAATAAAACAATTCCGGGGAAGCTGGAATCGCTCAGTAGGTTAAGTGCTCGCTTTGCAGCCCCAGAGACCAAGGATTGAATCCTGGCCCCGGCCCGTGCAGACCTATATGCTGAACTGGGGAGTGCCCCCAGTTTGTTTCTCACCAGGTTGAGACCCTGGCCCAGCTCCTGCCCTGTACAGCCGGGAGCCCACCTGTGGAATGAAACTATGTGACAAACCCAATGATGTGTTTGAGGCCTGCCCCCTTCTCTCTGTCTCTGTATCTCTATCTCTCTCTCTGTCAAAAACAATAAAAATAAATCTTTTAAAATAAAACAATTCCAATGCGGCCCAAGGAAGCCAAAAGGTTGGACACCCCTAGTACGGTTTCAGCACTCTAGTTACCGGTATATTAAAGCCACATTTGTTAGAATGCTGATATTGTGCTGCTGGCAAAAATCTAGTAGCTAAAGAAAGAAGACTCTCCCATTTAGAACAGAAACCTTAAAAAACAAAATACCTCTGCCCACTTCTCCAAGGCTTAATGTGAATGCTTACTCTCCTCCTGAGCCATGAGTGAAAAGGGTAGTTATTAGGTATGGGGGACCTCCAGCCTGCCCTGTTTGTAAGTGTGAGGCCCACATTCTTAGTAGTTAGTGGGAATAAAAATCCAACAGGAAAAGCTAGTGTAAAAACTGTCCAGTCAGAATGGAAACAAACAAACAAAAACAAAGCAAAAAAACTCCCACTGAAGATGAGCTCACACACAAAAACATAAAATATTAGAGCAGGGTGTCCAAACTTTTTGGCTTCTCTGGACCACATGGGAAGAAGAACTGTCTTGGACCACACATAAAATGTACTAACACTAATGATATTTGATGAGAAAAAAAATCACAAATAATATCTCATCACGTTTTAAGAAATTGTACAAACTTGTGTTGGGCCTCATTCAAAGCCGTCCTGGGCTGCATGCTCCAGCCCCTGGGCCACAGGTTAGAGAAGCTTGCATTAGAGGAAACCAGCCAAAATGACAGTTGACCAGCCAATGCGACCTAGGAGACATTTCCCACCAATGAGATAGCAATAATGTGCTGAATACGTCCAAACAGAAAGGAAGGGACCAATTCAAAAGACAGGCTGTTCTGAAAAAAGAACAAGCAAACTTTAAAAAACAAAAACATTTACAAATGGAAAACTTATAAAATTGAGAAATAAAATGGTCAGATAGTAAGCTCAACAATGTGAAGGACAGAAGTTGTGATTTGAAAAAGAGACCTGAATAAATTACCCTGAGTGTAGCACAGAGAAATAAAACAGCATTATAGTGACAGTCTTTGGGGAGCTTTTAATATCAAATATATGCAGTATAAAAACTATATAAAGATCAATAACTTGGGAAAAGGACAGTGTGATGTCAGGAAACAATAAAGCTATCCTGTTACTAGAAACAAGCTAAGGTTTAACTTCTGCCCTGTGCAGGCTGGTCCCTGAGGATCCCATTCCCGGCTGAACTTGATGGTCTCTACAGGGAGCTGCATTATTCATACTCCAGGAAGCTGACCCCACAGTCACCTGCCCTCTCTTGTCCATATTATTAGCTCCCACCTTGCTCTGTTTAATGTTTTAAATTCCAATCCATAAATTTAGAAAAGTGTGCATAGACACAAAATAGCATTCCTTAAAATGTTCCTAGAAGTACAGATTTTCTCTGGCTGTCTTAAACATGTCCTGGAAAACTGAACTTCGGGGCTGAATTAAAGAGACCACTGCTTCCCTTGTTAAAATTCTCACAATCCTATGATTTTCTGATTTAAAGTTGGCAAATATTTATCTGTCATAAAGAGAACTTCAATTTTAAGTTGTAATCTGAATCAACTCCCAACTTCCAAACTAGACTCAAAATTTCTACACAGACATCTCTCCGAAAATTTTCTACGTCTGAGACCTCTATCTTTGAAGCCGCACAAAGCATAGAATCAAAAGGCCACATGAGAAAGGACCTGGGCCATATGAGGAAGGACAAATTGAAAGAATCTAAGAGGAAGCATCTGGCATTTGTTAGTCAGCTTGCCAAGAGGAAGCAAAAGGTCTACCAAGGAGTTGCTAAAATGCCAGGAAAATTGGCATTAGAACAGAAGACTGATTTTGGATGCATTGCATTTTGGATACTAGACTAGTAACAAGAAGACAAACAAAACTATTTCCATTCCCTCTGAGCAGGTTACTATGATCCAAACAAGAAAAACAAACAAACAAAAAAAAACCTTAACATGTTTTTCTTCCATTAAAATGAGCCAAATGCCTACCTGCATTTTGTCATCAAAAATAGGATTGCTCTCAGGTAGATCCAAAGCCTCTTTCTTCATGTCTGAGTTCAACTTGAGCCTCTCTTGAGCTTTTCCAAATCCAGTATTCTCCTCCTTACAAGCATGTTGCAGAAAAACAGAAATAGTCAGTTCCTGAGCTTCAGAGACTTTTGATTTTGATGAAGTGCCTTTGAAAGATATCAAGGCAGACATTAACATGAATAGAAAGAGGGGTTAGGAGCCATTTCCACGAAATTAGCAGCTTTCCTATGTTGTTGAGAGTCTTTCCCATGTAGGTTCAAGATAGACCAGTGTTCCCTAAAGTTGATGAAAATAGGTTAGAGATACGGTAGGTTATAAGCACACTCCTACTGAACAGGGGAAAGGGAGAAAAGGAGATGCCCAGAGGCAGGGCTGGCCTCATCAGCTTCAATGGGAGTCACACAGGGCCATGCACTTGGCAAAACCAAGGTCGTATGATGCTCTACTGTCGCAGTCTTGAAATTCTTAAAAATTTTAAGATTTATTTTTATTGGGTTTTTTTTTTTGACAGAGAGACAGAGAGAAGGAGGCGGGCCCAGAGCAGTCTCCACAGTTGACAGCATTAGGGCAGGAACTGGGCCAGGAGCCTCCCACATAGGCCCTGGCAACAACTGAACTGAGGGGCCAGCCAGGGATTCGATCCTAAAACTCTGGGGCTGCAAAAGGAGCACTTAACCCACGGAGTCATCCCTGCTTCCCGAAATTCTTAAAATTTTAACAAGGGGCTCACGTTTTCATTTTTTTCTGAGTCTCACAAATCATAAACCCTCCAGCCTCTCCAAGAATCACTGTCTGGAAGAGAAAAACTACAACGAGGGGCTATGGTGACTCTATTGTTATCCTGATTCCCCAGGACATAACCAACAGCTGTGAGGTCTCCCATCCTAAACGTGCAGGAGTCACTGCCACCCCACCGGTGTCACCTGCAGGTTCCTGGAAGCCTGTCACCAGCCAACTGGGCCACGTGCTGAGTCCCGGAGAACCCCGTGCTTCTTGATGGCGCCTGCAGGCCTGTGCCGCGCGTCATCGGGGGCGGACCCGCACCCTGAGCCACCCGCCCTGGGCCTCCTTCCGCGCAGGGGCTTCACCCACTGCAGGGGGAGCCGCGTCCCACTGCGCACCACCCACGACCTTCAGGGCGACCCGCTCCACTCCTGCTCTAACCCAGCTCCCGACAGCCCCTGCTCAGGAGGAGGCCCGAGAGGCCTTGACCTTGGTGCTCTCCTCCCCCACCTGAATGCGAAATGTACCCTCCCCCTCATCAATGTGCTCAGGTTCGATTGCCCATCAGCCCCAGGGTTCAACTGCCTACACCTGCTCTCCTCCAAACACCGTCTGACAACCCCGTTCCTGTTTTCGCAGAAACTCGGCCTCCGAGAGAGAAGGCACTTCGTTAAACTGACAAATTTAGATGAAACTTTTTGGACTCTTTTTCCAACCCCCCTAGTCAGACATCCACGTGCTGCGCACACAACCCCTAAGTGGAGTGGGGGCTCCGGGATCTCTAGTGCGTCCCCCAGTGTCGCCCCACCAGACCCGGCCCCCAGCACCCTGGGCGTGAATTCTAGTTACTCTACATTCTAGACAGCAGGCATTTCCAACAGAAAGAATCTAGCACCTGCCGAAGGGTCCCATTTATTTCTTTTAAACGACAATCCTTTCTCTTAGAAGGGGAGCAAAGTGACGAGAAAAGAACGACAAAGAGCAAGAACGTCTGTCCTTCGTCCAGGCTGCCTGGAGGAAGGTGTTCAGCGTGAGATAACAGCGCTATCTGCTCCGGAAATCACAACCGAGGCAGAAATTTGCGCAAGCCCACAGTGCCACCTAGGGGCTTCCTGCTGAAACGACAGCCTCCTAACCCCTTTTCTACTGAAAATTAGCTTTAAAAACCGCATACAGGGTCACAGGACACATTTTCATGCTCTCTTCTGAAATCTGATGGTTTCAAAAACCCACGACCCAGAGGAATGGAAAATCTTTGGGGGGTTAGAGTAGAAGAATATAATGATATAATTTGTTATATTAAAAGTGTCTCTCTGGGAATTATGTGCAAAGTAATCTTAGAGGTGTAGTGTAAAAGCCCCTGGGAGAAGAAGTAAGAAACTAGTGCAACAGTTTAAACATAAGCTGGTGGTGATGCAGCCTAGGATGGAGCTGGTGAGAAATGGCCAGGTGTGGTAGTAGCACTTTGAAAGATTTGCTGAATTGGATGTAGGGCCTGGGTAGGAGACAGATATGAAGGATGACTTCAAAGATTTTACCTGAACAACAAAAACAACTAAGTTGCCATTTACTAAGGTAGGCAACATCAGAGAAAACTCAATCCCAGTGCAGCCCACAGTTCCTTACAAGTAAAATTGCAATTAGATAAAAGCCCATGTGAGGTAAGAGAAAAGAAGAGAAAATGCCTCCATCCCCCATTCCCTGACTGAAGACGTTCCCTTTCTATTAGACTTGAGCTGGGGAGAGGGAGAAGCCTTAATATGAAAACAAGTTCAAAGTTTACACTCTAACATGGGGATGGATATGCTAAGTAATTTGTAACTCAGTACTGGTCTTACCAAATCATAGCAAGGAGAGTAATGGGGTGTGTGAAGAAATAGCTCAACAGACAGGATTTATAATAAAAGGAAGGATGGGAAATAATAGGTTTGTCTCCCATGAATCAGGCTTTTTCAAGGTTATTTATATAAAAAGTCCAAAATTATTGCCTATTTATTTTATCATCTGTATGTTCCTAGTTGTGTTTTATAATGCCTTGTACATTGGATGTTCCCATCTATTTATTTATTTCTCTGGTATTTAATGAGCAACTGCCATGTGCCTGTTGATGTGCTCAGAAGTTTTGGGGACAGACATGAATAACACATGGCTTCTGTCCTCAAGGACACATATATGCCTAATGGATGATATCATTAATACCTAGGAAATCTACAGTATACTCTTTGAGTGCTATCAAAACTCAAGAAAGATTGTCTGTGGAAGCTGGAAAGGGACCCAGGAAAAGAGATATTTAAACTCTTCAGGAAATATGTATTATCTTTAATGTGTGTGTATATGTGGTTCTTATTACTTAATGAAAACATTAGATTTAGAAATGTCAGATTTTCAGGCCAGAGAAATTTCCACTAGCAAGGGTGAGTTGCTCTCTTAACAACTGGAGAACATGGATGTTCCCCACAGATGAGTCAAATGGGGCAGGACAGTTGTTCTATCCCAAGAAAGCACCCCTCACCCCCAAGTCTATTGGGTAGAACTTCAAGTATCCTTTGGTCATGTTTCTTCCCACTCTTCCTGATAAACTTCCCATCTCAGTTCACTGGTGCTTGAAATTCTATTGTAATTAATGTTTTAATCTTCAAAGTTCAGCCCCAGTTATAATACAAATGCCTCTGAACAGAGAGTATACTATGTTGGGAGAAAAAAAAATTAAAACAAAATCTCCCAACCCAGAAAACCTCTCCACAAAGATTAAAAAAAAAGAAAGAAAACAATTTTATTATTGAATAAGCATTAAACCAGAACATATGCACAATACAGGTAGTTCATAAAGAGATCACAAAGACAGAATCAAATCTTACTTTTCTATTTAGCCAGGCAGATATACCCATTACATATACTTGCTCAAGATAACCAAGAACTAGTCCTTAAGTAGAATATAACAGTACTGTTTGTCACACACAGTTCTTCCTCAATTCACCTAGTAGTGCCCACGGCCATCTGTGTTTGCTAATTAGCTCCGGACAAAGGGAACATAAACTTCTCATAGTTTTAGGAAAGAAGATAGTTTTGTAACTTGGAGCAAGGCACCCACATGAATTCAAGCCCCCACACTTCAACCGAAACTGGGAGATAAAGGTGTTAATACCCTTAATTGGTTGTGTTTCAGAGAGATGGTTCCCAGGTCCTTGTAAGAAACATTCTAGGCAAGGGGCATTTTTAGCTTTTAAAAATATTTATAATAAGAAAGGAAACAATAAATTGCATAGAAGAAAACATTGGCACTAAACTTATGGACCTGGGATTCAGGGAGGACTTTATGAATCTGACCTCATTGGCAAGGGAAGTAAAAGCACAAATAAACAAATGGGACTTTATCAAGCTAAAAAGCTTCTGTGCCGCAAAGGAAACCATCAACAAAGCAAAGAGGCAACCAACCAACTGGGAGAAAATATTTGCAAACA
>PVKE010022034.1:7565-26029 GCA_004027555.1 Craseonycteris thonglongyai
GCCATACCTGCCAGGCAGGCTCCATCAAAAATAAAACTCACCCTAAACCAGCAGCTCCCCTCTGAATCAGGGGATGACACAGGTAAAATGGACCCCTTTTCCTGGCTCACCCTCATCTGTCAAGGTACCCAATTTCTAAATCTGACTGGGGCAGGTAACCTTTCTGACTGTTTCTCTGCACTTCCCTTGGCCGACCCCCCTCTGGCGGCCGTCCCTCTCTGTCAAACCTTCTACACCTCTGGGCCTTCCCCTCACCCTCATTAAGGGAATCCCCTTATTTCAGGACTGACTAGCCAAAATCTCTCTCTGCTATGTCAGCTTCTCTTCCCCCATGCCCTTCTGCAATCTGACCAGCACTGTCTAACCAATGATCAGCACTGGGAGGAGCCTTCTTCTGATGTAATCAGACCCTCCTTAAAAGCATCAATGCTCCCTCCAACTTCCCTTGCATCCCGTAACCCTGGTTCCTCAACTTCCTCTTTACAGTCGGAAAAATTTTCCCACTCGCAGCTCCATCCTCAACCCAAGGGAGGAAGGTCATCTGCTTCCCTATGGTTGTGGGCATTTCTCTGGCTTCCTCCCTTGTCACTACAGGCAAGGCGGAGGAGCCCTGGGACACATCCACAGCCGCGTGCAGGAAGTCTGAATCGCTATCAATCAAATGCTTCTCCATCCATATACCCAGCTTCCAACCGAACCCCCGGCCGCCGACCTCCCTTCGTCGCCCCTGTTCAGCAGGAAGTAGCTTGAGACAGAACGACGCCCCATTTATACCAAAAAAAGTCGGAATGTAAGGTCGGTGGGCCTCGGGCCCAGGCAAATAGGATGTGGCTGTAACCTGCCTGGGAACTTTTGAAGGCAGGACTTCCGTTGGCAACCTGATCCGCCTCTCCCCCACCCCAGAGCCCTATTTAACCCCCTCACTCCCTGCCCCGCGCGCGCATTCTTCAGCCCAGACCTTGTTCCTCGGACTGAACAATGTAGCTCGGGAGCCTACCCCCCAATAAAGGCTCGCATTTGATTAGCCACTCGATCTCCCGTGTCGCTTTCTTAAATTGATTCCTTACATCCAACAAAGTTGAGTTTTTTCTTATTAGAGTCTTTCTATAGCTTTCATTAGAGTTCTCTATTATGTGTTAGCTCTTTTTTGAAAAAAAAAGCTTTATTTAGATAATTCACATGTACAATTCACCAATTTAAAATGTACAATTCATTTGTTTAAATTTATTCATAGATATGAGTATATGTGAGCAGCCAGCATTAGAGTTTTGGGGCATTTTCATCAACTCAAAAGAAACCTCATACCCTTTAGCTCTCTCACCCTCTGTTCCCCTTCCCAGCCATAAATAACCACTCATGTACTTTCTGTCTATAGATTTCCTTATACTGGACATTTCAAATAAATGGAATAATATATTTTGTAGTTCTCTCTTCTATGAGTTCAGATCTACTGTTGAGCTCCTCTAGTGACTTAAATTTCAGTTCTGTTTTACAACTCCAAACTTTTAATTTGGCTCTTCTAAGATAATTTCTGTCTCTTTAGTGATGTCCTTTATTTGGTGGCTCATTATGCTTTTTTTTACTTCTTTAATCATGGTCTCCTTTAGTCTCTGAACATATATGGTTTCTTTAAAGCCTTTTGTTTGCTGTTAAATCTGACATCTATTCAGTCTCATAGTTTCTATTGTCTGCTTATGTTTTTTTTGCTAAGGGTCATAATTTCCTTTTTCTTTGCGTGCTTGTAATTTTTTGCTGGAAACTCGACATTACAGATAATATATGATAGCAACTTTGAGTCCCGGCCCCTCTTCTCTGGGGCGTGTTAGTGTTGTTTATTTGTACAGCTACTCCACACTTAATGACCTGCCTATTCTCCAGCATGGCGAATCCCCTTTCTCAGTTTGTGTGAGTCTCAGAAGTCCCCTTTCTCAGTCTTTGTCTTATACCTGAAGTTGGTTAGTATTCGCTACACAAAGCATTTGTAATTGCTCAAGACTACATAGTTTGTTTACCCTATGGTAGGTACCATGACACACCATAAGACATCTGCCTTTAAGCTCCTTGCTTATTGACCAATTAATGACCTGGTCGGAGGAACAGAACTAGGTGGTTAAGTAAAGTGCCTGTATTTGCTTGGTGATGGCTGGGTTATTTTAGTGAAGCTTATTTCACACCCCCGATCCCTACCGCCTGCAATATTAAGCCTCTGATGTTCCTCAGAGCGCTCCGGTGTTGTGTATACCCACAGTCTCCCCGGGATGGCAGTAGTGTTGGCAGGGCTTTCTTCCATTCTTTCCCTGATTATCTGAAGCTCCATTAATTGAAGGTTGGTTGTTCTATTGTTTTGATCATGCCATGGTGCATGCATTGCCCTATTAATCCAGTCAGATTTGGAATCCTTTCAAGAAGTATAGTTCCACAGGTCAGTATTTGTTTTGTTCAGACCCTAAAAGAGCTCTTCCCTGCTGCCTCTTTCCGTTTCACTCCTGCAAACACAGTGGACTACATATTTGCTAGTATCTTGAATCTCTTTTCAATTGTCTTTCACCACAACCTCCACTATTTTTGAGAGCACCCTTAAGTATGAACTTCTCCATTTTCTCTTGCAAATGAAGTCAGTTCTTTGGGAAGAGGCTAGGAACTATCTGCTTTACTGCCTTCTTCTTCCTCCAGTCAAAATCTCTGAGCCTAGGCACTGGAGAGGGATGAGGACAATGGTACATTTCTTTCTGAGTGACATCCTTGCTTTAGGAGCTGAGTATACAGTGGAGGAAGGGTAATAGCTGAGGTCTCAGGTTGCCTCTCTTGGGTACAGAACCTCCATTTTATGTGGCACAACAAAAGTGATCAGGTCTCCAGCAGTCTCAGCAGCCCTGTACCCACCACAGAGTGTTCATCCCACCAGTGGGGACTGGGTGGAAGGAAGGAGCCCCCACTTCTCAACCACATTTGCTTGGAAATTAACCTCTGTAACAGGTAACTGAGGCAGGATGAGAAATGATGTCCTGTGCTCTTGGCTACAGTTTGGAAGTCCAAGGAGAGAGGGAGTTGTCCTGGTTCAAATACCACAGACTCACTTTCCTTACAGAATTTTCCTAGACTTTCTTGAACAGCTGCTTCATTTACTGTATGCTCTTAGGACTATTTCCAGAGATTTTTTTTTTAAGATTTATTTTATTGATTTTTGACAGACAGAGAGAGACAGAGAGAAGGGGGAGGGCCCAGAGCAGTCTCTATAGTTGACAGCATTAGTTTTCCATATAGTTTCACTCCACAGGTGGGCACAGGGCTGCGCAGGGCAGGAACTGGGCCGGGAGCCTCCCACATAGGTCCTGGCAAGAACTGAACTGGGGGCACACCCCAGCGCAGCATATGGGTCCGCATGGGCCAGGGCTGGGATTCGACCCTCGGTCCCCAGGGCTTCAAAGCAAGCACTTAATCTGCTGAGCCATCCCAGCTTTCCCTATTTCCAGAGATTTTAACAATTGTCTTAAAAGTAATTTTTACCAGTTTTACTGGGGAGTCACAGAGCTCCTTGTACTATCACATAGCTGTGTTACCTTTTTTTTTTTTTCTCATTAAACTTTGTTTTTATGGGTCTCAAAATTTTGACAGATTTTTGGTCAAGTTGTTTCCATAAAAAAGATACTGATATAAGTACTAATAACTTAAAAACTGCCACACACACAGACACACAGACAAATGGTCCACACAACAGTCTCCGTTCCTTCTGAAAGTTTGCGATGCATT
Source organism: Craseonycteris thonglongyai (assembly GCA_004027555.1). Classification (NCBI taxonomy): domain Eukaryota; kingdom Metazoa; phylum Chordata; class Mammalia; order Chiroptera; family Craseonycteridae; genus Craseonycteris; species Craseonycteris thonglongyai. The sequence continues at coordinate 11,316 of PVKE010022034.1, forward strand.
GTAATCATTAACCAGTCCTTTACTATTAAACTTAAATGGCTAATTGAGAAACAGTTTTGAGAGTGTCCTCCACCACTGATGAAAACTGGGTGTCAGGTACTGGGGATAGTAGTCGTGTAGCTTTCTGAGCTTGCTGGGCAGACTTGGTGACCTTGCCAGCTCCAGCTGCCTTCTTGTCCATGGCTTTGACGATCCTCACAGCAACTATTTTATGTCCTGAACAGCAAATGACCCAGACAAGGATAGTCTGAGAAGCTCACAACACACATGGGCTATAGGAACCATATCAACAATGGCAGCATCACCAGATTTCAAAATCTTTAGGACATCTTTCAGTTTTTTCCCAGAATGGCAATCGACTCCTTCAGCTCAGCAAACTTGCAGGCAGTGGGAGCTGTGTGACAGTAATGCGCAGGTACGGATCCAGCACTGATTTGGCCAGTGGTTCAGGATCATCACCTGAGCTGTGAAGCCAGCTGCTTCCATTAGTGGGTCATTTTTGCTGTCACCTGCCACATTGCTATGATGAACATCTATGATAGACACATTCTTGACATTGAAGCCTATACTGTCCCCAGGAAGAGCTTCACTCAAAGCTTCATGGCGCATTTCAACAGACTTAATTTCAGTTGTAACGTTGACTGGAGCAACGGTGACCACCATGCCGGGTTTGAGAACACCAGTCTCTACCCGGCCCATGGGGACAGTACCAATACCAGCAATTGTGTAGACGTCCTGGAGGGGCAGGCACAGAGGCTTGTCAGTTGGATAAGTTGATAGCAGGATGCAATCCAGAGCATCAAGCAGCGTGGTTCCACTGACATTACCATCTTCATGGTGACTTTCCATCCCTTGAACCAAGGTTTGTTAGCACTTGGCTCTAGCATGTTGTCACCATTCCAACCAGAAATAGGCACAAATGCTACTGTCTCAGGGTTGTAGCCACTTGTCTTAATGTAGGTGCTGACTTCCTTAACAATTCCCTGGTATCTCTCCTGGCTATAAGGCAGCTTGGTGGAATCCATTTTGTTGACACTAACAATTAGTTGTTTCACACCCAGTGTGGAAGCCAGAAGGATGTGCTCATGGCTCTGCCCATTCTTGGAGACACCTGCGTCCAATTCACCACCACCAGCAGCAACAATCAGGACAGCACAGTCAGCCTGAGATGTGCCTGTAATCACGTTCTTGATAAAGCCTCCGTGCTGGGACATCAAGGATAGTCACATAATCCTTGCTGGTCTCAAGTTTCCACAGGGAGAGAGCAATGGTGATACCACGCTCAGGGTCAGCTTTCAGTTTATCTCAGACCCAGGCGTACTTGAGGGAGTCCTTTCTCATCTCAGCAGCCTCCTTCGCAATTTTGTTGATGGTTTTAGTCGATCCCACCACATTTGTAGATCAGATGACCAGTAGTGATGGACTTGCCGGAACCTATGTGCCCAATGACAATGGTGTTAACATGTGTCTTTTTCTTTCTCATTTTGTGTTAGATCAGTGGTGGTTTTCTCTACATCTGTTAACTGGTGGCAAACCTGTGGTGAAAAAAGTGTGTTACTTTTTTAACATTAATTTTCTAACTTTTTGTTGTTACTAGATAGCAAGATAATTTTGTTTTTTATATTGTGTTTTCTTAGAGATTTATTTTATTGTTTTTAACAGAGACAGAAAGAAACAGAGAGAAGTAGGAGGGCCCAGAGCAGTCTCCATATTTGTATGTCATCAGTTTTTGACATGGTTTCATTCCACACAGGTGGGTGGGGGCCATGCAGGGCAGGAACTGGGTTGGGGGTCTCCCAAATGGAAGGCACATGCCCTCAAGCCAGGGGCTGAACCTGGGGGCAAGAACCAAACTGGGGGCCTCCCGCATGGGAAGCACACCCCAGTTCAGCATATGGGTCCTCATGGGACTGCAAAGCAAGCGCTTAACCCCCTGAACCATCCTGGCTTCCTTCTATATTGTGTTTTTATCCTTGAATATTGCTAAAAATCTTATTTTATGGTTCCTTTTGTCCTGTTGAGGTCCTTCACATACAGTTGTTATTGCTATACACAATAACATTTTATTTTGTAATTCTTTTACATTTGTTTATTTTCAGGCAACACTATTGGATCTGTAGTATAACGTTGACTAGGAATGAAGCAGTGAGCATCTAGATTTGTCCTTCTTTAGGTAGAGAACAATTAACTTCACATTATTTACATGTTTGTTTGTTTTCTTTTTTTAAGATTTTATTGTTTGAGAGAAGGTGTGTGAGAGAGAGAGAGAGAGAGAGAAAAAAGGGGAAGGGCCCAGAGCAGTCTCCATAGTTGTACATCATTAGTTGTGACATGGTTTCATTCTACACAGGTGAATGTGGAGCTGCACAGGATAGGAACCCAATCAGGAACCTCTCACGTAGAAGGTGATAACCTTCGCCACCATGCCATCCTGGTGGGTTTGCACAGACTGGGGCCAGCAATCAAACCCTGGACCTCGTGATTGCAAGGCAAGTGCTCAACTGCTAAGCTAATCCAGCATCCCTGATTTTTTGTTTTGTTTTGTTTTTTGTCTTTTTTTGGTATGCCCTTTTATTGTTCTGTGCATATTACCATTTGTTACCAAAATCTATGAACATTTTTATTCTTTTCATTGCTTTCCTTTTTTTTAATTGTTAAATTTATTGGGGTGACATTGGTTGGTAACAATTTCATAGTTCCCAAGCGTGCAACTCTATGAACTTTATTTTTTCACATATTTCACATATAATGGTTTTCTATAACTCTTAAGATGATTTCAGGTATATTTTATATTAATTTACTACAGGTTTTATTGTAAAGTAAAACACACATGAAGAATTGTACATAGGACATATATACAGTCCATAAAGTATAATATAAAGATAACCCTTGTTAAATAAAATCTAACTTTAGATCTGACCAGTGCTTGATATCAGATGCCCCACTGAAAATTATTGCCAATGGTAGGCCCCATAACTCTCCAGATGCAGCCAACATGCTGAACTAGGCCATGGTGGTAGTGTCCGCGCTTTTCTCTATACTTTCACCACATGTGTATGTGTCCTTAAGTAAAGCTATTCCAATTGCTTATGCTTTATGTTCCATTTAAATAGAACCATAGGATATATGCTATTTTGTGGCAGGTTTCTTTAGTTCAAAGTTATTTCATGGTCTTCCATGGAGTAATAACAGTTCATTCACCTTTATTGTTCTTTTGTATTCATTGGCAGGGATATGCTCTTATTGTTTATTAACTCTAGTGCTAGCGGCTATTTGGGTGTTTCCAAATTTTTGCCATTGTGGTCGATGCTCCTAAAAACATTGTACACACATCCACTTGGATGTTTTATTCTCATCCCCATGTCAGTATGCCCTATGGTGACCTCCTCATCCTCTACCCAAGAACCTAATCTATATGTGGCCTTCTACATCTCAGGTGCTAGAAACTTCATTATTGAAATTTTTCCTGCGTGAAATAATCAGTGTCATCCTCAGCTTCCCTCATTTTGTTTGGCCCCATCATCAGGAGCCCTCTATGCTTGCCCTGTACATCCCACTGTTACCATCCAGGCTGAACCCCTTCTCACCTGGTTATGGCTTTACCCTCCCCTACATTTGCCCCCCACAGTCTAGTCTCAGTACATCTGATGGGTCATTAAAGCTATAAGATGAGATGATGCCTCATGCAAAAGCCTGGACTAGTACTTCTGCATTTCTGAGTCAAAGGTGACTAGTTCCCCACAAGATGGTGTGCCCCACCTCCTATTACTCTCCACTGTGCTTGACTGCTACTCCCCATCTTTCATTGCTCTAGTCATACTAACCTCTGGCTATGTCTTAGCCCATTCAGGATGCTACAAAACTGCCAGAGTAGCTTAGGAACAATAGTTTATTTCTCACAGTTCTGGAGGCTGTGGGAAGTCCAAGATCAAAGCACCAGCATGGACGTTTTCTGCTGAAAGCCCGCTTCCTGTTTCATAGTTGGCACTTTCTCATTGTGATGTGGAAGGGTTGAGGAATCTCTCAGACTTCTTTCATATGGACTTTTAGCCTGTTTCTCAAAGTCAGAGAGACCCATAATAATTAATCTTTTATGTCTCTGGTGGAAAGAGCTGTTCTGGCATGTTGTAACCTCAGTGTGTGTGTGTGTGTACTCAGAATTGTTACACACCAATACCAAGGTTTGTGAATGTGGAGATTATGGGAAGGTCTAAATTTTCATGTCTTCTTCCTCCTTTCTTCTCCTTGTCAATATCTCTTCTATCTCAAATTAAGGGGACGTAGAAGATAAAAGAATAGCCACTGATTCTGTGATAAACAGTACACAAAAGCAATACACATATAAGTTGAATTTAACATTTGTTTATAAAAATGTCTTCATGTAGCCAAATGAACCTGTCTACTTCTAATGGCCTGGAATACATAAAAACATACGGTCTTTTGGCCCACAATGCAAGTTGAGTCTCCATAAACTCTTAGACCTTTCATAGTTGGTGCTGGGAAAAGTAGGAAAAGCTCTTAGTCCTTCAGTGTGTTTTTACTTATTAGAGCCTTGTCCATTGTTTTTATTTGTTAGAACCTCATCCAGGTTTGAACTTGTGGTTCATGCAGTATTAAGTGATATGGTGGTCAATAAGGAAAGAGATGAAATAGTTTTTGTCACAAGAAATTGATAGTCATAAAATGGAAATATCTGTTTTATTATATACCATTTCTCTCATTTTACCAGTGTGTTCTGGACTATCCTAGACTCTGAAAAAGAGAGAAATCAAACATGAAGGGTCACAATAATGTAGAAAGAATTTCAATGTGTTAGTGGTGCTGTTAAAACTAACCACTGAAAAGTGAGAAGGGATATAGATTAGGTGCTGGGAGACTATAAGATCTTGTTTAAACTTCCTGAGTTGAGCCCACATACCCTGTGTTGTCAGTGTCACCCATTCTCCTACATATATGTGGCTTATTTTAGGATTCAGTGGTCTTTGAGGATGTGTCTATGGACTTCACCCAGGAGGAGCGGGCCTTGATGAATCCTGCTCAGAGGAAGCTCTACAGAGATGTGATGCTGGAGACCTTCAGGAACCTGGTCTCAATTGGTAAGGGTAAGGATAGCATGATTCCTTCACTTAGTTATTTAGAGAATAAATAGCTCTTACTCCTTAAGCCTGTTTCAAAATTTGGAATGTAGAGGGGAAATACAGTGGCAAATAAGACAGATGTAGTCAAAGCCATCATGGACCTAGAATACAATAATTTCTCTAATATTAATCTACATATTAACCTGGGTTTGAGTTTCTGTCTTGTTTAAAAGGGTAATTTAGTGTCATCAGTGTGGGTAGATAACCCACATGGGTCACTTTGTAGGCACAAAAGGATTTGTCGTCTGAAACCTTGTGGTGGTTTTTCTATATGTATTAAATGGCTACCTATCATTTTGAACCTCTTGTACCTGCTAATAATAAAGTCCTGAAATGGGTAAACTCCTGAAAGTATTTCTTTGCTCAAAGGTGACTTCCTCATAAGATTTGTTCACTTTTTTGTTTCAGATGACGAGACCCAACTTAAAACCAGTGGGTTCATTTCTCAGCAGGATACTTTTGAAGAAAAATTATCCACTGAACAGAAAATAGCAGGGTTTACAAACAGTGATTATTGGGCCTCCCTTTTAGAAGAAAATGGGGATGAAAAGAGGCACCACAACCAGGGGAGACATTTGAGTGAGTTGCACTTTAGAGAAAAAGTAGTACTCTATTAGAGAATCTTAGTAGTATTTCATGGAATTAAAAAAAACAAAAACAACATAAAACTAGCTCTATATTTACAGTAGACTCTCAGTTAACCAGCAACCATGGGGATTATCAGATGCCAGATAAATGTAGTTTCTGGTTGCTTGAGAGATATTACCAATAGGCCTAACTAATAGCATACCCCCTACTATATCCTACCATATCATAAACTCTGTATTGCCTTGATATTAATATTGAAATACATAATTAAAAGCAAATGAAGACAGAGGCAATCTTAATGTAATACAGTTTTATTATAAAAACAGCTTTGTGAATGTAGCATGCCACTTTAGTTAAATGGAAATAAACTTTTCAACTTAATGAACTTCACAGTTTATTTTAACTTCAAGTAACTTGGCAAAAAACACATACATACACGTTGAAAATTGTTACAGTAGGGGTAGAGAGTCTACTGGGTAGACATCACATCAGGTTCATCAGGATCTGATGATGTAACTAAGACAAGATCAAGAGAAGTGGATGTGGATGGTTTTGGATTACTTCAATAGATGATGCTGTACTGGCAAACTGGCATGCAGTTTTCATGAAAAATGAACAAATATCAACTTGCTTTGAGGCCCTACGCCTCTCACACATAGTCATGTTTTGCATGATGTGCAGCTGTATAACATGCTGAGAAGTGAAGGGTTGCTGTTCTGCAAAAGCTATTATAGTTACAAATGCTGCAGTAGCTCTCTGCCAGGATACTTTTTCTACCTCACACCCATCGTTATCACTCTCTTCCTCCTCTGCAACATTCATTTTTCCAGGATTCACAACAGCTTCTGTGATGTCTTTTGCATGAAGTGTATGAGTTACTGGAATAGCTTCATCCACAGCAAGCCAATTATTAAGTTCATCTTTTCTTTTTTTTTTTAAATGAGAAATCATCTTTTTTTTTTAATATTATTTATTAATTTTTGACAGAGAGAGAGAGATACAGAGACAGAGACAGAGAGAGAACTGAACTGGGGGAGCTCCCAGTTCAGCATATGGTTCCGCACGGGCTGGGGCCGGGATTCGATCCCCGGTCCCCGGCGCTGCAAAGTGAGCGCTCAACCCACTGAGCCATCCCGGCCTCCCCTAAGTTCATCTTGAGACAATTTCATTTTATCATTAGCAGAGTCAACTAACTCACAGATTTCATCATAAACTGCTACCGGCAGCTGCACTATCGATTAGAAACTCCTCAAAATCCATGGAGAAGGAGGAGGACTCCACAGACATCGCAGCTGGTCACAGATTTCTCCAATGTTTCCATGTTTCACTTTTCACAGAATCGCAAGCACAACTGACAATGTAAATAGCATCTTTGAGACTATATTGTTTTTTCAGAAATTCGAGAATTGTCTCATCAAAATTAGTTATTTTTCTCAGGAAGTCATGCCTGTAAAACATTTTTACATTCTGTATCACTTATTGAATCACTGGTTGAATCAGACTTGTGACATTAGCTGGAAGATAACAGATGAAAATGTTGGGAAGCCAGGATGGTTCAGTGGGACTCACTTTGCAGCCTTGGGGACCCAGGATCAAATCCTGGCCACAGCCTGTGCAGACCAATATGCTGAACTGGGGTGTGCTTCCCATGCGGGAGGCCCCCAGTTCGGTTCTTGCTGTCTCCTTGGGCCCCTGGCTCGTGTGGGCATGCTTCCCATGCAGGAGGCCCCCAGCCCAGTTCCCCACCCAGCGCGGCCCCCGCCCACCTGTGTGGAACAAAACCATGTTGAAAAACTGATGATGTACAACTATGGAGTCTGCTCTGGGCCCTCCCCCTTCTCTCTCTGTCTCTCTCTGTCTCTGTCAAAAACAATAAAATAAATCTTAAAAAAAAAAAGAAAATGTTGCCATTGTGGAGATCTGCCACAGGAGGATGTACATGACAGTTATCCAGGAGCAACAGAACTTTACTGTTCTCTGGTATTCCCTTCTCTCATAAATTTCCTTTAACACTGTGGACAAACAAATAGTGAAACCACTTGGTAAAATTTTCTGCATTCATCCAACTGTTACTCTGTGCACGATAATCTACAGGAAGGTTAGTTATGCCTTTAAAGCACCATGGTTTAACCAATTTGCCAACCACACACAATTTTACCTTATGATTTCCCAGTACATTTGCACAAATGAGCACAGATATATGCTCTTTATTTGTTTGAACCCATGAGCTGTTTTCTCATTACCACCATCCAAAGTAGAATTAAGCAGACATTTCCACATTAATCCAGTCTTATATGCATTATAAATTTGCTCTGAAGTCAAGCCATTTTTTGCAACTGATTCAATAAACACATCATGAAATGAAGCTTCAGCTTCTAAATAAATCAGTTTCTGCTTATCTGACAAGTCCAGCTTATGGATGCTGTGACAAACCTTGAATCAAGTAAGCCAGCCACTTGAAAATGAACACTGACCTTCAATGTTCCTTTTCTCATGGAATTCTCTTGTTTTTTCTTACAACATGGGTCCACAAATACGACCACCCTTAGACCTTTTCAGCAAAAACCACTCATACTGGGCCTGGTCAAGCACTTCCATTTTGGGTGTATTAAGAGTATGACCCTTCTCCACACTCTTGTCATTCTCTTCTCATGATATAAAACTCTTTTTTTGTCTTCTGAGATTGAACCTTAATGCCTTAGATTCCTGATGAACTGGCATTAAATTCCTCCATTAGCAGTCCATGACTCACCTTTCTCACACCTCTTGCATATTTCCATCTGCTGGAAGGTAAGTGCGATTGTTTATGCTTACTTGGGACTTGTTTAGGCAGCCTCATTTAGGGATTGAGTAAGAACAAAATTTGAATAATAATCTAACTGACCAATATGTTTACATATGGTGAATTGACAGGATTGGGAGACAATTGTGTGGTGCACAAAGTGTGGGCTTACTCATGGTGCAGCACAGCATCTTGGCAACAAGTTTAAACTTACATTTTTACTAGAAATTGATTTTAATTTTTAAAAAAGATTTATTTTATTGTTTGAGAGGAGAGAGAGAGAGAAAGAGAAAGGAGGGCCTAGAGCAGTCTCCATAGTTGTACATCATTAGTTGTGACATAGTTTCCACACAGGTAGATGTGGGGCTACACAGGGTGGGAACCACACTGGGGTCCTCTTGTATGGTTACCAGCTGCTCTACAGTTCAGCATATGGGTTTGCATGGGCCAGGGCTAGGATTCAATCCTCGGACCCTGCAGTTGCCAGGGAAGCGCTCAACCTGAAAAGCTATCCCAACATCCTGATTTTATTTGAATTTATATATATATTTTTTAATTGTTTTTGACAGAGAGAGAGAGAGAGAGAGAGAGAGAGATACAGAGACACAGAGACACAGAGAGAACTGAACTGGGGGCACTCCCCAGTTCAGCACATGGATCCGCACGGGCTGGGGCCGGGATTTGATCCTTGGTCCCCGGCACTGCAAAGTGAGCACTTAACCCACTGAGCCATCCCGGCTTCCCCTGAATTTTTATTTAAAGCATTATTTCTTCACTTTTTTGCCAGTTGCTTGAGAGTGCCGGTTGCATAAGTTCTGGTTAAGAGAGTCGATTGTATTTATTCACAGAGAATTCCCCCCCCCACACACACACACTTTCTTAATGTGATTTAGACACTGAAAGATAATTCAGTTGAAAACAAGTATCAGGGAAGCCTATATATGAGAAACACTGCTGTAGTAATGGGCTGTGGTGGAACCCTCTTAAAAAGGAGTTTGTTTATTCCACTTTTAAATTACCCAAACAGGACAGAAACCACCATTTACACAAAGTGGTAAATACAAGGGGTAATCAAAAAATTCATAAAAGGTGGGGGGAGCCAGGATGGCTTAGTGGGTTAAGCATTCACTTTGCAGCCTCAGAGACCGAGGATCGAATCCCAGTCTCTACCCGTGCCGAACCATATGCTGAACTGGGGAGTGCCCCTAGTTCAGTTCTCACCAGGGTGAGACCCCGGCCCAGTTTCTGGCCTGTGTAGCCCCATGCCCACCTGTGGAATGAAACTATGTGGAAAAACATGATGTGCAACTATGGAGACTGTTCTGGGCCCTCCCCCTTCTCTCTGTCTCTGTATCTCTCTTTCTCTGTCAAAAACAATAAAAATAAATCTTTAAAAAAATTCATAAAAGGGGGATTATTAGAGAGATGGGAGTACCAGTGCACACAATTGGATTCTGTGACTTATTATTAGTGTATGTGCCAAATTTCAGCCAATTGACATCCGTGTTCTTTCAGATATTGCTGAAGAAGCACATCAAATGTGAAGAAAACCCCTAGTATGGATAAAAGTGAATTTTGCACCATCATTTTAAGTTTCTAACAAAACAAGGAAAAGCACTTCAAGCCATTTTGGAAGAATTGTTAACAGTTTACAGGGACTATTACCCTGGCATGGTTTACAATTGGCATAGCCTTTTCAAACAACTCAGAGAGTTAATTGAAGATGACATCTCCATCTGGGATGCCCTGTTGAGGCCACTTCCTCAGATACTGTCAAAAAAGTTAAAAACTTGTAGTGGAAGATGCCAGATTGAATAAAAAGCATTTTGTAAAAGTGGTTAGAGTATCACCTACAGCCATTTTGAATATTCTCCATCAGTATCTAAGGATTTCAAAAGTCATTGCAAGATGGGTACTGAGAATACTCATGCCACTTCAAAAACAACAGCACATTGGGGGGGGGAGAAAAAATCAGCATAGATTCAAAATGACAGAATACGTAAACACAGTGCCTGCTTCATTCCATGAACACATTAAAATTACAACTAAATTATTGAACAACCAACCTGGAAAACTATCTGAACTCTATCTGACCGTAAGGACACAAAGAAGAGGAAGACATGTCAAGACTGGTAGGAGGGGTCCAGACATGAAAGGAACCAAACCTCCAGTGATGGTAGAGAGAATTAGGAGGCATAATCAGCCACGGAGGTTTCCCCCATAGGAGCAAGGGACCCCAGCCCCATACCAGGCTCCCCAGCCCAGAGCACAGTGGTAGGAACAGAAGCCCCACAACATCTGACTGAAAAACAGTGGAGACTCTGACCATCTGGTTGGGACAGAAGGTTGCGGGGAAACCCAGACATCCTCTTAAAGTTCCTGTACAGACTCAGTCTCTTGTAGGTACTCACTCTGGGCTCTGGCAGAGGGACAATGACTCAGGGGACATTGGAGGCATATGAGGGCAGACTGAGGTGTATGGCTTTGGGGCAAGGCTTGGAGGACAGTCAACATTTTTCCTGGATGGGTCTTCTTCCCATGCAGTTGGCTGATGGGTGCCATTTTTTCTGTGTAGTGCTCCACCCCCATATGGCCAAATCTGAACCTGACTGGTCTGATGAGCTCCACTCACTCACTGGGACTCCACCCAACTCTGCTAATGACAGAGGCACTTGCTCCAGTGAGCAGCCAACCCCACCCACATTGCAGTCTTCCTTGGAAAACTAAGTCCGCAGGTCCCAGGCAGGCAGCGACTGGTGACTGGCATTGGTGTGCTCTGAAACTTTTGCTGAGTAGCTCCAGGCACAGCATTGGCACCAAATCAGAATCTACAGGAGCACCCAGCACAGGTGACCAAGGAGATGGTACCAGGGCCCCACAGGGCACCTACTACATAAGGCTATCCAGTAATACTGAGAGAAGTAGTAGATCTACCTAATACATAGAAACAAACACAGACATACATTCCAAAATGAGGAAACAAAGAAATGCATCTCAAATAAAAGAATAGATAATTCCAGAAGAACTAAACAAGATAAAGGCAAACAACCTATCAGATACAGAGCTCAAAATGATGGCTATAAGAATGATCAAGGAACTTAGTGAAAAGTTCAACACAGAGATAGCAAGCATAAAGAAGGATATAGAAACCATAAAAAAGAACCAGTAAGAAAGAATATAATAACAGAAATTCAGAATACAATAGAAGGAATCACCAGCAGACTAGATGGAGTATGGCATTGAATCAGCGAATTGGAAGACATGGTATCAGAAAACATCCAGTCAGAAGAGAAAAAAAAGAATAATAAAAAAAAAGTGAGGATAGTTTAAGAAGCTTCTGGGACAACATGAAGCATAACAACATTCGCATCATAAGAATAAAAAAGGAGAAAGAGAAAACAAGGAATTGAGAACCTATTTGAAGAAATAATGACTGGAAACTTCCCTAACCTGGTGAAAGTAACAGACATACAAGCCCAGGAAGTATAGAGAGTTGCAAACAAGATAAACCCAAATAGGCCCACACCAATACACATAATAATTAAAATGGCCAAGGTTAAAGACAAAGAGATAATCCTAAAAGCAGCAAGAGAAAAGCAACTAGTAACTTATAAGGGAGCTCCCATAGGTTGTCAGCTGATTTCTCAACAGAAACTTTGCAGGGCACAAAGGAGTGGCAGAAAATATTCAACTTGATGAAAAGCAAGGACCTACAACCAAGATTACTCTACCAAGCAAGGCTATCATTGATAACTGAAGGACAAATAAAGAGTTTCCAAGACAAGAAAAAGCTAAAGGAATTCATTACCACCAAACCAGTACTGCAAGGAATGTAGGAGGGACTACTTTAAGAAGGAGAAAAAAAGCAAAGTTCTGAATAATAAAATGTCAACTACGTGTCAACAATTACATTCAATTTCAATGAATTAAAAACCTCAATCAAAAGCCATAGATGGCATTGCACTGAGTGGAGTGTCAAACAGGAAGACAGATGCAACTTGACTTTGCGTATAGGTGATATCCAAAGAAGAAAATAAACAAGTGGACCAGGAATAGATTCATGAATACAGAAAACATTTGATTTGTTGCCAGATGGGCAGAAGTTTGAGGGAAGGGGTGAAATAAGGGAAAGAGATTAGGAAGTTCAGTTTGGTGGTTACAAAGTAATAGTTATGGAGATATAGGGTATAACATGGAAATATAGTCAATACTATTGCAATAACTATGGAAGGCATCAAATGGGTACTAGATTTTTGGGGTTGATGGGAGGGGGTGGGATGGGTGGGTGAAAAAGGGGAAGAAATCAAGAAATACAAATTTGTAGTCACAAAATATTTACAGGGATATATAGTGCAGCATAGGGCATATAGCCAATAACATTGTAATAACTATATATGATGTCAGATGGGAATCAGATTTGTAAATTATATAAGTGTCTCATTACTATGCTATGCACTTGAAACCAATATATTATTGTATGTCAAATGTAATTGAAAATAAAAATAAATGAGGAAAAAAATCAGGATAGAGGCAGAAAAGTAAAAACAAAAAACCCCAGCACATCGAGTGTTCACTACAGTTTTGGGACCTCTGCAGAGACAACAAAGATGAAGTTTTAAACTGGATTGTCACTGGAGATGAAACTTAGGTTCATCATTATGAGCCTGAGTCAAAACAAGAGGACATGCAATGACATGAAAAGGGCACACCAACCCCTAAGAAGTTCAAGGTGTCACAATTGGCTCGAAAAATCATGACTACTGTTTTTTGGGATATGGAGGGTATTCTGATGGATTACAAGGATAAGGGTGTCACAGTAACTGGAGAGTACTATTCCAGTCTGCTGAAACAGTTAAATGAATCTCTGAAGGAGAAAAGAAGAGGAAAATAGACTAATGGGGTGCTGATTTTGTAAGACAATATGCCTAGGTATAGAGCAATGTTGCACTGGCTATTCTTTACAATTGTGGCTTCCAAACATTAAACCACCCTCCCTATAGTCCAGACCTCACTCCATCTAGTTATTATTTGTTCCCAAATATGAAAAAATAGCTTAGAGGGAAGAAATTTAAAGATTATGAAGAGGTTAAAGCTGCAATTTGAGGACAAAAACAAAACTTTTTTTTTTTCTGAGGGTATAAATAAACTTATTGAAAGATGTGAAAAGTGTATTAGGGTTAAGGGTAAGTACATTGAAAAGGAAAAATTAATAATGTGCTTCTCTTTTTAGCAGAAATTATATGGTGGAGAGACTGTGAAAATAGTAAAAGTAAAAAATATGGAGAAACCTTCAGCCATATTCCAAACCTTAAGCTATACAAGAAGACTATTGTTGGAGTAAAATTGTATAAATGCAGTCAGTATGGAAAAGTCTTCAGGCATCGTTCATCCCTTAAGAGACACAAAAGAAGTCACACCTGACACAAACTATATCAATGTGAGGAATGTGGGAAAGCCTTCAGTTGTTCTTCATACCTAAGTAATCATGTGAAAATTCACAGTAGAGAGAAACCTTAAGCATGTAAACTTTGTGGGAAAACATTTATTTGTTCTTATTCCCTCACTGGACATATAAGGAGTCACACTGGAGAAAAACTCTATAAATGTAAACAATGTGGGAAAGCCTTCAGTTGTCCTAAGTCCTTTCGAATACATGTGATGATGCATACTGGAGAGAAACCGTATGATTGTAAGCAGTGTTGGAAGGGCTTTAGTTGTCCTAAATCCTTTAGAGTACATAGATAATGCACACTGGAGAGAAACCATATGAATGTAAACAGTGTGGTAAAGCATACTACTGGCTCATGTCTTTTCAAAGACATGTGAGAATTCACAATGGAGAGAAACCATATAAATGTGAAAAACGTGGGAAAGCATTTGGTTGGCCCTCATCCTTACACAAACATGTCAGAAAACACACTAGAGAGACACCTATAAATATAAGCAATATTGAAAAGCCTTCAATTGGCTCTCATTCTCCCAAAAATGTACAAATGCAAATTGGAGAGAAACCATATAATTGTGAGAAGTGTGGAAAAGCATTTGGTTGGTTTTCATCTTTGCACAAACATCAGAAAGCACTGTGGAGAGAAACCTGTAAATGTAAGTAATGTGGAAAAGCCTTCATTTGGCCCTCATTCTTCCAAAAATGTAAGAATGCAAATAGAAGAGAAACTATATAATTGTGAAAAGTGTGGGAAAGCTTT
>PVKE010022035.1:0-25927 GCA_004027555.1 Craseonycteris thonglongyai
GGGGGACAGTTGTGGGGGGAGGGGGGAGTGGGCACTGGATATAAGGTGATGGAAGGGGAACTGATACTGAGTGATGGGCACATAATATGATGCATGAATGATGTGATGTGGACTTGTACATCCATAAACTGTCTAATTGTTACCAACCAATGTAACCTCATCAAATTTAACAATAAATTTAAAATAAAAATAAAAAAATAAAAAATAAAAAAAAGATGAACTGGAACTTTAAGCAAATATAATCAGTAGAGAGGGTCTAGGGGAGGGGCTAGACTTTACTAGGATTTATGGAAGTTCTCACATTCTGTGTAATCACAAGAACTCCACAGGAAGAATCCACGTTTAATAATAAAACTCTATGGTTCTACTTCCCCTTCCTATAAATTCCCCTCTGACTTACCATGTCTGCATGTACTGGGTAGCAACTCTTTCCTTTTCCCAAATAAATCCTCTTTCGTGATAAAATACCTGATCAACATTATTTTTCAGTCAACATTGATAATACCGGTAATCCTCACAGCAGCCAGGAGCCTGGAGAGGCTCAAGAGGTTACATGGCTTATGTGGGTCACACAAACCCAGGTCCCCCGCCTGGAATCCTGTAGGACCCAGTAGGACCCATCTGGGGCAGATCTTCCACTGGCTGGTGGTAAAGTTCAGGTCCTGGTTCAGAGCATCTGCCTGTTGGACCAGCTCAGGGTGGGGGTTGGTGCAGACATGGTCCAGATGGCACTGGAGCATCAAGACTCGGGCATCGCCTGGAGGTGTGCATGAACTGCCCTAAGCATTTACACTGAGGAGGTCCCCAAATCCTCACAGCAACCCAAGCATAAGAGGCTGTCCCACACATAGGACCGCCCGAGTGTAAACAGAGCTGAATTCAAACACACTCATGCCATTTGGCTCCAGAACCTCACTACTAACCTCAGGGCTGGCATGTAAGCAGGTTTTCTGCGGGGTACTAGGGACCTCCGGGCCACATACTGTTCTTCTCCTTCACCAACTTTGAGCCAAAGATGATCCATCTTTCAGCAAACACCACTGTGATCCATCAATCAGCAAACCCCACTCACCTCCCAATTCCAGGTGCAGAAATCACCAGAGGCAGCATGTGCCCTGACCACGTTCATGCTGACACTGCAGTCTGCACTATTTCCTGCCCACTTCTGGGGTGGGGGTTCTCCACTCACCACAACAGATTCCCCTGTGGGGCCTCTCAGAAGCTCAGAACGCTGGAGTCTTGGGCCTGAGAAATATGGTTTGGAAAAGGAAATCCCAGTAGTTCTGCTTCTGAAAATCCCTGCTAATTTTATTTTTTGTAATGCAACGTCTCTTCCATGTGTGTTCTGAGAACTAGAAGATAGCAGCGGTTTTGTTCACAGGTCTCGTTTCTCTTCCTCCTCCCCTAGCAAACAACCACACTTTGGAAACTTTAACAAAGGAAGTGGTTGACTTTGTAGCCTATAGATGTGGAGATGAGGAGCTTCTGGTCAAAAGGATTGAGCAAGAAACTACCCCTCTGCCGAGCCACAAGGCAGGCGGCCCCCACCCTGGCCCCCGGGCTCCCCAGCACCGGCACAGCCATGCGGCCTGCCAGGGTGCTGCTAGCCTTCTGCAGCCTCTTCTGGAGCACTACAGAGGGCCCTTCCCCAGGTAAGAGGAGGCTCTCCACTCAGCTCATGGTCCTGAGATTGCCCTGAACTCCTCCCCTCAGCCAGGTCTCTGAGGCGTGTTCCTGGCTAGGGAGGCCCCAGGGGACAGCTGGAGCCCCAGTTCAGGCTGCAGCTGCTTTTGTGGGGCTCAGGGATGAGAGTCTGAGG
Organism: Craseonycteris thonglongyai; assembly: GCA_004027555.1. Taxonomy (NCBI): domain Eukaryota; kingdom Metazoa; phylum Chordata; class Mammalia; order Chiroptera; family Craseonycteridae; genus Craseonycteris; species Craseonycteris thonglongyai. The sequence goes on from PVKE010022035.1 coordinate 1,820, forward strand.
GTTGCCTTGGAGATGAGGGAAGCAACTTCTGGGACTTGCCAAAGGGAAACTTGCCCCCAAGGGAGGGAGCGGGGGTGGGGTGGGGTGGAGCACAGGGATGTGCGGGTTAGGCAGTTTCTATCTTATGGTTCATCCTTCCTGCCTACTGGCTGCTGTCCTATGACTTGGCTGGAGGGACCCTGATGATAAGACACCATCATACTTCCTGCCAGGCTGCGAGGAAAGGGTAGGAGATGTGGCCTTTGTATGAGGCACAGCTAGGGTGAGTGACTTGCCAAAGTCAAACAGTGAGTGAGTGCCTATCCCCCACCCCTCCCCCCACCTCTCTCCCTCTCTCTCTCTGAGCTGGAGGTGCCTTCCCAGCACCAGAGTCATAGGCCATGAACGCTGGTGGAAGCCACGAGAGCCCCCACCCTACCTCCTTTAACCAACAAGGAGGCTGGTGCTGGAGGGCTGAAGCAATCTGCACACATCACACAGCCCCAGGAGTAGGGACCGCAGCCAGGCGGTGGCTGGTTTCTACCCTCTGTGTTTGGAAGGGAGCTGGAGACCAGGTGGAGAGTGTTCATGCAGAACCAGTGACAAAGGCACAACCCCAGATCATCTCAGTTTGTGGAGGGGTCACACCCTCTCATGGTGACAGTTTCAGGCCCCTGGACCACCTCGGGTGGGTGCTGCACTGGGAACTATGGGGACAGCACACCATGCCGCCTCCCTCTGTCTGAACTTCATTCTTAACTCACATAGTATAGCCCTGACACCGCTCCATGGCCTGTCCTGATTGCTTGCTGCTGTCCTTCCTGCACCCTAGTGCCCATAGGAGACAAGCCCGGGGAAGAAGGGAGGCACTCGGACTGGAGCAATGCTCTCATTCTAAACCTCAATGAAGGGCTTCCTGGAGAGACGTGGTACTTGCCTTCTCAATTGCACTGAGATTTAATTATTCATACTCCTGGCAATTATGCCTCAGCTTCCTTCCCTAGCAAAGCAGGACAGTAGTGTCAGGATTTCTTGAGGAATTCTTAGCAGACTATCAGTGCCTTTTCACAGGCAGGATTGCTGCCTCGTGCTCGTCTTTCATACTGGACAGAGCCCTCTCCAATATACTCCCCCATCCATCACTGCACCTGCCCAGAGGATCCTGAATCTGCACTCACAAGCAGAGGGCCTTGGAAAGGTGGAAGAGACCCATCCTTCCCACCCTCCACCCTGTGCCAGCTCCATGGAATTGCAGTGTGCGACAAAGCCTCCTAGGCCCATCCCTGTGCTGACTGTACCCCGAAACACTGCGGCAGGAGGCAGCACTGAGCATAGCAGGTGTCACAGTGCTGCCTGGGATGGGGTCCCCTGGGTGTGAGGCCTGGAAGCTGGGTATGTTCTAACAAGAGTCCCCAAGGCAGAGTGGACAGCCTTTGGGCACCTCCCCATGGTCCACTCACTGGGGACAAGCTGAGAGGCGGGGCCATATGGTGGCTCTGCAGTCTAGCTGAAGGCTGCATCCTGTCCAGGGGCACCCTCAGACGTGCTCTGGTTTTCTTTCACACACACTGGAAATACCGCTGGGTTCTGGAGGAAGTTACGTGGGCAGGGACAGGGGACAGGGACTGTATCTTATCCATCACTATACCACCCAGCTCACCTGTCCTCAGCTTTCAGTGAGGGGCAAGCATGGGAATGCACAAGAAATGCACTGCGGGTGAGGGCTAGCCAGGCTGGGGAGGGTGGACAGTGAGAAGCCAGGCAGGCTGGGACCACAGTGGATGCAGAGAGAAGTGAGCACCATGGTGTGAGGTGTGACAGTTGGACCAAGGGCTCCACTAACAGCAACATTCTTGTCCGGTTCGGTTTCTCTCTCAGATGTTTGTTCCCAGTTGAAGAACTCATGGATAAAGCCAGGATTTCCCAAAACAATCAAGACCAATGACCCAGAAGTCCTCAAAGCAGCCAGACAGAGCGTTGAAATGTTCAACAATTGCACAAATGACATCTTCTTGTTCAAGGAGTCCCACATCATCAGAGCCCTGGTGCAGGTAAGGGCCTGGGTTCCAGCAGCCAGAGCTCAGGGACACAGCTAGGAGGCCAGACTGCAGAGGCCCCCACCCTCAAGGATGCACCATCTAGTGCCCTGACCATCTAGAACACAGAACAGCCCCAGGTAGCCCACAAGTAGCCCAAACCAGTGTCACGAGAGCTGAGTAAAAGTCCTGGAGCCATGTCTTACTGAAACCTGTTTCTGCCAGCCGAGCACCAGGAGTAGCAGCGAAGAGGGCAGGGGTGGAACAGGGACCACAGGTGGGCATGCTGAAGGCTGCCAGTGGGGAGAAACTGTAAGCCAGGCCACAGGAACCACACTGATGAAGGAGCTGACCCCTCAGAGGGGCCACTGCACTGCCTGTAGTTGCCCCGCCCCCGCAACGCCCCTCACCAGCAACGCAGCCCCAAAAGACCTCTTAACATGTTCCCCGTGGGCCTTGCTTTCACATAGAGACTTGCCCAAGATGCACCCCCTTCCCCACAAGCAAATCCCTCCCCTTTCAGCCTTGTCTGTGTCACACCCTGTGAAGGTATCACACCAGATGGCTCAGTGCTCTCCCTCCCAGAGGGGACCCTACAGGGTAGAGCCAGGCCTTGCTCATCTGTGTCCCAAGAACAAAGGGTTCGCCTAAAATACAGGATGCAGAGGAAGGGGGAGGCACGTCAGGACTCACTGCCCAGTGGTCACTACCTTTGCTAAAACCACGGATACTGTGCAGCCATTCAAAAGCAGGTTCGTGGGGGTGGGAAGCTGGGTTGCGCAGAATGCACACACTCCTATGGATGTGCAGTCGTGAGGGAAGTGGAAGACACAGACAGTTTTTACATCAGTGGTTGTTGGGTCACAGGGTGATTGGTGATTTTTATAATCTTTACTCTTTTTGGCAATTGCAAACCACTTAAGAGCAGTGTATTTTTATGATTAGAAAAGCATCTTGTAGAAAGCAATCTGGTGTGGAAAGGGTTTTAGAAGGTTCTCCATGGAAATAACCCACGGTCATCTCCAAGAGCACAAAGCTCCAGGGACCGCATGATGGTGTGGCCTCCTGCAGGAAATCTGCCAGTGTGAGATGCCCTGTGCCCAGTGCCCAAGGGCCTCTTGAGTGTGGGGACTATCCCTCAGTGAAGTTGGGGACTTTATTTCACTTGGTACTTGGCTAGGCTATGACTGAAAGTTGGAGACTTTTGTTCTGACTCCTCTGAGACCACCATTGAGAGGAATGAGCCAAGTTGTGGCATGTCCAAGTGGTGAAGGACTATTTTGAAAATTAAAAAAAAGAAAAAAAGTACCCACACTGTTGCCAGCAGATGCCCTGCTTGCACTCATCCCAGGTAGAGGCCACGCAGGCGCCAGCGGGGGCTCAGGGCGTGGTGCCAAGGAGTGCTGGGCAGGAAGAAGTCCTAAGACAGGACAGAGCCTGCATCTCACCCCCAGGAATGAGAGCTCGGTCCCTGAGCAGGAATGAGAACATGAGCGAATAAAGGAGGGACCAAGGAGGGGCCTGGGGTCCAGACACAGGCTTCCTTCCCACAGCAGTTCTGGTAAGTTCCACACTCCCTCACCAGCACTCACACCCTTCCCAGGGGGCATGGACCAGTCCCATCAGGGCATCTTTAGCATCTATCTATCTATCGTACACACCACCTCCTGCTGGTGGAGGGGCCGCCATCCCCCCTAACCTGAACCTCGTCACCCCAGCCCTGCCCTCTGCTCCCTTTAGGTAGTGAAGGGCCTGAAGTACATGCTCGATGTAGACATTGGCAGGACCGTGTGCAAGAAAATCAAGCACCCCCGCCTGGACGACTGTGACTTTCAGACCAATAGCACCTTAAAGCAGGTAAAACAAAGGGTGTCACCTCTTCAGCAAGGAAACGTGCACACATGCGTGCACACATGTACACATACGCACACACGCGGGCAGCGGTCTCGGAATTGTGCAGCGCATCAGGCGGGCAGCGTCCATGGGGGCGGAAGGCCTCTGTGACAAGCAGCTAATTCTCAAGGTGCCCTTCTTTCTTTCAGACTCTCAGCTGCTACTCTGAGGTCTGGGTCATCCCTTGGCTCCAGAGGTGTGAGGTGCCCATTCTCCACTGTCACTGACTTCAGCCTCTCAGCAATACCACTGCTGTTGTCACTGCTGAAATAGCATCTCATGGCGAGCAGAATGGAAGTGCCCACGCACTCTGACAGAGGAGCTGGGATGGAAGAATGGCATCACCCCACTGTTGGATTCGATACTTCGAGTTTTCTTCCAGACCTAATATTACTGATGCTTTGCATCTGGATGCAGAGTCTGAACATATGGGACAGAACCCCCTGTGAGAAATGCTTTGGGTTTTCACCCGCTAAAGGAACCCCTCCCACTGTTAGGTAGTGGTCCCCACCTGATTACCATGGTCCCAGGTCCCTGACAAAAGCCCAGAGATCCATCCTTCTGTTGGAATGTTACGCTACTAGGCAGGGGGACTGGGTCTACTATTGAGCATCCTGACTTTCTATGGATGAATAAAGTTACAAATATGCATAAAGAACTGACCACCTCAAAGTCATGGCGACCACTATGCCTTCTAAACGGAATCAGGAAGGGAAGGGGCTGCCTCACTGAGTGGTCTGACCAGCCTGTTACCTCCATAAAGTTTCCCAATGCTTTTCCAGCCACTGATTACAACATACTGGACACCCAAGTGGCCAGAAACAGGACAGCCTGTGCTTACATCACGACTGGCAGGGTAGCTGACACCCCACAGACGCTCACCCTCCAGCTGTGCTTTCTTCTGATTGTGGGATGTCCACACAAATCCCTCCACTGACTTTGAGGCTCAGCATATGCATAGTTGTGCTTAGACAAGCAGGGTGGTATAGAGTAACCCAGGACAGGGAGCACCCCCACAGACCCACCCAGGACAAGGAACACCCCCAGACCCACCCAGGACAGGGAGCACCCCACAGACCCACCCAGGACAGGGAGCACCCACACAGACCCACCCAGGACAGGGAGCACCCCCCCACAGACCCACCCAGGACAGGGAGCACCCCCACAGACCCACCCAGGACAAGGAGCACCCCCACAGACCCACCCAGGACAGGGAGCACCCCCACAGACCCACCCAGGACAGGGAGCACCCCCACAGACCCTCAGGACAGGGAGTACCTCCACAGACCCACCCAGGACAGGGAGCACCCCCACAGACCCACTCAGGACAGGGAGCACCCCAACAGACCCACTCAGGACAGAGAACACCCCCATAGACCCATCCAGGAGAGAGCACCCCCATAGACCCACTGAGGACAGGGAACACCCCCATAGACCCACTGAGGACAGGGAGCATCCCAACACACAGCTCCACTGAGGACAGGGAAGACAAGGTCAAAGTAGACATGCTTCCCTATGTGTGTGTGGGGGGGGGGGGCATTGGGAAGAGACTGCTGTGGCCCAGAGGGCCCAGGGTTCTGTGAAGACAGCCTTGAGCTTGCACAAGAAGCAGTGGGAAGCAGACCACAGAACAGAAGCCCAGGAGTTGCAGAACGCTACAGGGCCCCAAGAGACTTCCCTTGGAGATGACCCAGACACCCTGCGTCAGAGGCCTGGTATAATGCAACAGCCCCCTCCTTTGGAGTTCTTCCTCCCCAGCCCTTCTTCAAACTATGGATTAGTACAAAATATGTTGCCTTTAAAAAATAGGGACTTGACAAGTTATAGGAAAGAGAAAATATATACTAAGTATGGCAATTTAGCATGCGGTCACAAACTCATGAATAACCAATTCTGTGACGAGTAACAATAATTTCAAACCCTCCATTTTGTTGTCATTTCCTTCACTCACCTCCTCTGGTTATTTAATTCAGGGACATTGGTGGCAACCATGCCACCAATGCAACCAGACATTTAATTTACCCTATGATTCTGAAGGCCCCTGAAGGCAATCCTTTCATAAAGATAAACAAGTTCACCCAGTGCTACTGACCCCACACATCAGCAAGACGGCAAGACCACCACCCCCAGGAGTGTGAGTCAGCAGGCCTGGGGACGCAGCGCAAGGGGGCCTTCATATGATGATGCAGCAAAAGAAGGAAGACCCAGGCTGTGGGCTCCCCATCAGTCTTCAGGTACATTTAATAAAGACCAGGCCTCTCCTGAAAAGTACTTAGGTCTCCAGATGTCCTCCACAACCTTCCATGCAATATCAAAAATGAGAAGGCATGGGGCGCCATGGGGGGCAGTGGCTTGCCAGCACCCAATTGGAGCTGCGTTTGAACCCCCCACCCTTTGTATGGCTGACCTTCCCTCCCAGGGGGGAGGAATCCTCAAAAGCACAATCTCAAAACTCTCAGGTCTGAACACAAACCTATACTCACAATTTTCAAAACATCTTTTGGGGCCAGGCATTTACCCCTCCTGCAAAGTAAGCAAAGAGAAGTCCTAGGAACTAAGGCAAACTAGACACCAGTTGCCAGCTGGCTGTGTGCCTCAAGCTTCTGCAAACATTCCCTCTATAGGAGCCTGAGGCCCTGAATTCCAGATAGAAGGGGGTTCTGCTTACTAGTGCATCCACCTTCTATTATTCCCAATCCTAATCTCTTTAATGTAGTGTATTTCACAGAAGTAAATGCTTGCCTTTAAGTAATTCTTACACCCTCCACAGAGGTTAGGTGGCAAGCCCGTGGGAGGCTGCCCTGACTTCTGAAAGCCATCACTCTGACTGCTGTAAGACAGTTTCTCTTCAGACTCACATGGAAGCCCTTCCTGAGAAAGAACTGCCAGAGAGCCCTGAGGTGGAATCAAACACATGAAACCACACACACACGTGGAGATGGCATACCTCACCACACGTGCAGGATGTCCCGTACTGCCAACCGATTGTTTTTGAATCATCAGCTATAGTCTGAGAAGGAAGCTATGCCATCATCTAATGTTATTGGGACTGACAAAATACAAAGTTTAGTACCCATGATCCTAAGACATATCAGAACTATAACCAAAAAGAAACACTTTCTCAAACTTGAACAAACCACCCAAACCATCACAATTCTAACAGACGGTCATGTCCTGAGTGTTCTAGAGCTTTCCCCTGGCAAAGCCCCTCCACAGCTCACCAGCTGCACACTCTCAGGGACCCAGCAGTATTGCCCTCTACTCCAGATGTCCACCCAGCCTCGCCTGCTTGAGACTGCTGATGGGCCCAGGCTGAGGAATGCCCCACCACTGCCCACTAGGGCCACCTGGGAAGCTTTAAACCACACTGATGCCACACCACCCAAGAGACCTGGGCATCCCAGAGAACTCCAACATGTAGCCAAGATCTGACCCTCCGGCTGGGCAGTGGCTACCAAAGAGCCAGGTCCTTGCAGAGCCACCCTGCCTTTCACGTGGCGTCTGCAGTCACTGCACAAGTCCTGGCTCAGCTGTATGCTGGCTAGGACTCTGGGAAAGTCCTTTCTCCACCAGCCTCAGTTCCTATCTGCAAACAAGGCCATATCTCCTTGTATCATTAAAAGGTCAGAGAATATGAAAATACTTTCAAAACTGTAGACCACTCCACAAGTGTATGTTGTTAAAAACCTCAAAATGGGACCTCAGACCTATAAAAGGCAATAACTGAATCCTGACACAGTTTTTATAAGCTAATAAAGGAGCACAAAGAGAATGAACCACTCAATTTAATTTTAAAGCCATGTTACTAATTCACATTAGAACAAATCCATTTTATTTTTACAACAAAAGCATCTCACATTTAAACCTAATAAAGCTATATTTTGTACCTCACCACATTAAACTACCAAATAAAACACAGGAAATTACACTTTGAGACAAAAAATCAACAACTGAGTCAAATCAACACTTCTTTGCTGAAAAGTAATTTACCAGCTTCTTTGTAACTGAAAATTAAGCAATAAAAGTAAAGCCCTCTGTTCTTGATCAAGAAGTTGACTTATTTGGACACAGCACATTTAAATTGGTTTTTGTGGAAGAATTATTGGGCTTTACCCTAATGTTCTTGTATACTTGATAGATGGGGTGCACCATTATCTCTTAAAAATATTAAAATATTTACTAATCACTACTGTTTTATTTCCTATAAAGTTATATAAATAATGTTGTCATTCATCTGAGACAATATGGGTTGTATCACCTAGACTGAAGCCAGTCTTTGATTCTGTTCTGCTGTTGCTACACTTACAGCCAGCCTAAGGAGGGCCTCACAGATGAGCTGACCATACTCATCTTCCTTCCCCTAAAATGAAGCCAGACAAGAGCACCAAGTTAGAGGTTCACTGCTGGGAAAAGCAGTAGAGGGGCTGAGGGCCAGCCAGTGCAACAAAACACAAGGGGTCAGACTTACACCAGCTCGCAATCCTTTCTGAATTTTAGTATCATTCCCTATGTAATACAGTGTTTTTGTCAAGACCTTAAAAATCATCCCAGAGACACAAACTGTTCACCCAGGACAAAAAAGGAACAGCTATTAATCCCATTTTCTAGGCTGGAAAACAGGAAAGCGGTGTTAATCAACTTGCTTAGAATGAATCAACAGAGGGTGGGGATGGGGTGCAAGGCACCAGGGGAGGCGCTGGCCTCAGGCCACTGCTGCCTTGCGACAGGTTCTGGGCAAATCTGTTGCCGGACTGTTTGTCCCTAAAACCAGGTCCTGGCCAAAACAATCCTATCAACACTGGATGGAATCAAATTTCAGTCACTGTTAAAATAATTATATTTAAAGTAGAGAAGAAACTCTTGGCAACACCATCAGAAAAGGTTAATCAGCATAAAAGTTCACTTTATTGTTATTACATGGGTTTTCCTGATAGAATGACCAGTATATAGACATACAGCAATTTGGGGCAACACTTGAGCAAATATGACATTAGCATGTGCTCTACTCACCTCTGTGGGTCTAGAGGTGCGGAACACAGGTGTGTAAAAAGGACTGCCTTAATTCACCCAGTTGCTGGGTTATTCAATTAGTGTGGTAGGTTATAGTATTCACAGACAGAAAGCCAGCAAGTCCTCAGAGATGCTGGAATCAAGATGCTTTTCCTATGCACCTCCTCAGGCCCTTGCCTTTACATGGGTGACACCTCTGGTACGTTGCAGGGTGCGAGCGACAGAAGGGGAAGCCCAGGGACCAAAGGGCCGTCACTCTGGAGAACGCACTGCGAACAGATGTGCTTGCACAGCGCCACCTGCTGGCCTCTGTGCACTTTGGCACTGAGCAATCCTTGCCCTTTGTGCTCGGTCCCCTGGGATAGGCATTACCCTGTTTTACTATAATAAAGACATTGAGGCTGGCAGGACAGAGCCAGCAGCTAAAACAAGATCCCTGGACAGCTCATCTACTGCTCTATCTACCAAACCCTGAGGACTGCTAAAAGTGCACGATGTCCCCTAAGTCCTAGAAAATTATGTACTTTGAAAGGATTTTTTAAGAGAAAATGGCTTTACATGGACTTATCTTCCCAGTGGCAGATATCATGATGCTTCCCTCTACATTCAAAGTCAAGCCCAGGTGAGGGCTGTGCCACAGGGGCCCGCATGCCTGCAGGGTCACAGCACATTTCCAAGGATCAGCAGTGCCAGTGTGAAGCGCTGTATCCATGGTGCCACCTGGCCAGCCTGGCACAGCGGCAATCAGAGCTGGGAGCGGGGCTGCTAAACAGACTGCAGGCTGAGCCTGCAGAGGAAGGGAGCTCTGAAGGAGCCCAGGTAGAGGTGGCCGCCATGCTCGTGCACTTCGCTGACGAAGGTGGCCACCTGACCGTCGGGATCGTGCAGGCTCCTCCGGAAGGCACCGCTGTCACTGATCTCTAGGACGAGGCTGTAGCGTGGCACAAACTTCATCAAGGTCTCCTGCCTAAACAGCTAGAAAGGAAGCACAGGGAGAGGAGAGTTCACCATCTGACAAAGAGAATGATGTGAGCAGATTCGACCTGTTAAAAGCAAGACCCAGAGGCCCACAGTGGAGTCACTGATGGTAAGCCCCACGTCACCACACCAAGATTTAACTCAGTTACAGTTTGGCCTCCCCCAGAAATGGACTCAGACCAGTCAGTCAGGAATAACCTGATCAGCACGTCAGGCCATCTGCCTGACAGACCCCTGCTACCCCTAAATGAAAGTGACCTTGTGACAACCCACTTTTTGCCTAGTATGGCCTCCTTGTTCCTGTGCCTTCTGCCTGTAAGTCTCTCATTTTGTACAGCTCCTTAGAGCTCCTTTCTATCTGTTAGACTGAATATTGCCCAGCTCTTGAATCAAAGAATAGTCAATAAGCTCTTTAAATTTTACTGAGTTGAATATTATAACAGGCCCCACAGACCCTCACCTTCTAGTAAGGGCCCAGCTCCCCAGTGACAGCGAGCCATGTTACACCAGCTCTCCATTCCCAGCACAGAGCCTGTCCTACACCACAGCAGGACTCCCCACCCACTTTGAAGATCAGGCCACGGAGCCTCCTCTCACTTGCACTCAAAGAAGCATGGCTAAGCCAGCACAGGACAGTGGCTATCCAACAGCTCTCATGCAATGTCCATCAGACCCACAATATAGGCACCTCTCCAGATGACCTGGCTGAACATAGGGAAGCATAAATCTCACCTGAGGAAGACACAAATTGACCTTAGAATGCCGGGTTAAAACCAGCATAGCCCAAATGAAATCAATGCCAAACCCTCTGATTAGGTTTGAGATACCTCAAATGTGCAAGGTACAAATGATGGAGGTCTGAGAGCGGTTCATATTAAAGGAAAAACGTGGGCAGGTTAAATGAGCATATCTCCGCCGTGAGACACACAACGACCCTTAGCTCTAATTGCAGCCTGCACAGATAGAGATAAACACCCTCATGATGCACATCAGGCACCCTGTAGGAACCCAGCCCCTAGCTCAGCAATTTCTGGCAGAGCAGAAAGATACCAGGCAGGAAATGAAGACAAAGAATGCATAAGACCAACAAATGAAAATTAGGAGGCAGATTTCCACCTTCTAATATAAGGGATAATAGCCACACAATTACAAATGTCCAATGAATAACATGTTCTAGTCACTGAAAATATTCGAGCAGGCATACAAGTTGACTGTGTTCTAAAAGGTTCTATAGTGATCGATCAAAATTGCATTATAATTCAATCTATTCCATAAGGCTTCTTACAACTCAAGAAATGTGACCTCCCTTCAACTGTAGGTCCTCCCCTCACTGCTCTCTCCATTTTATCCCTAAAAGATCTCATCCCTAAAAGATCTCATCCCCTCTTATCAATTTAACTGGTCACTTTCCCAGAAAGCTCTCAAATCTCCACCTCTATTTCAGATACCCAGTGCTAATTCCTCATCAATGCCCAGGACCCATCTCTACCTGGACTTTCTAACTCAACAGACCCCCTAGCTCAGGAGATAGGGCTCCTGACACCAGGAACTTGGCCCTCATGCCTAATCCCTGTCTTTCCAACCCTGAGGCTGGCACTGTGGGTTATCATCTGCTGTGCATGTACCACCTCCACTCTGGGCCCTGCCTATCACCTCCCCCAGCCATTCCAACCACCTCCGCACAGGCCAGAAGCCAGTGGAGCCCTGTTCTCCACATCGCAGTTCTAGCTGTCTTCTTAAAACACTCTCTGTGGTACGTCACTCTCTTACCACACAATTCAGTCAAGAAGCAGCTTGCGGGGCTGAGCAGGGCACATATGAGCAGGGGTGGGGGACTGCAGTGGCCCAGACCAGGGAGTTGAGCAGGGGGAAGGGAGAGGGCACAGTGGCACAAAGTACAGCATCAGAGCTCAAGCAGGCTGAGACGGTGTGCCTCAAGTGGGGTAGCCTGGCGCAGGCAGTCATAGCCCAGGCAGGATGAGAAGGCTCCTCACCTACAGGACAGCTTGTGCAGACATGAGAGCCCTTGAGAGAAAAGGCTGACCCTGCACATGGTCAAGAGGAGGGAGAAAGGTGGGTGCTAGAACCCTAGCAGGGACCATGTGACGGGGAACAATGGCTACAGATTGGTGACATTTGGGGAGTCTAATCAATCACGTATGAAGGATAATGGAATCCAGGTTTCTTGATAATAGAGAAGGGAAGTACAAATAAGGAAAGGAAGAAAACGAGAATAAACCCTGTGGTATTGGACTGAAAGTAGAGATACCAGCATTACTATGGTTTTCAATTTAAATACACAGATGATAAATTAATGTAGATGTCAACACGTATGCTGTATATATGTATGTATGTACGTACACATGCATACACTGCCCACTTTGTCCACTGAGGGGCCAGGCACAGTGACACCCCAGCAGCAATGTGCACACTTAGTAGCAGTTCTCCTCTAGAAGGAACCAGGGCTCCTTGGGGAAAGAGCTGATTCCAGAGCTAGGCAGGGAAAGCAGATGAGCCCGAACAGCGTGGTGCTAGGACGTGAGGAGCCACTCCAAGAAGACAGGGACATAGCGAAAAGCCAAGGAGCCACACTGATGGGGCTCTCATGGCCACACGGGACAGTCTGAGCATCAAAATAAACAATGACAGTTAACAGATTATATAACCCACTGAATAAAACAGGCAAACATGAGACTGTCATGATATTCAGTAAAGATAAAGTACGGTACCTCTCTACAACATACTCACTAATTACAAATGGAGGTGACTTCACAGTGGAGAGCCTGACAGTTAACAGCAGCGTGGGACAGGTGACAACTTCACTACTGTAGTCTCCCTATCGGAGATGCAGAATTTGACTCCAACACTGAGAAACACCTGACAACCAAAATGGAGAGGTACCCTGCCACATCCTGGGCCGACATCCTTGACCAGGTCAGCACTGAGGCACTGTTTCAGATGAAAGAAGATAGAGGCATGCCAAACAGAGGCCACCCCTGACCCCAGGCTGAATCCTGTTATAAAGGACATCACTGGCACAACCTGAATGGGTGTGTGGATTGCACAGTCACATATATCCATGTGAATTTCCTACTTGGACAGGCAGTCATGAAGGAGAATGTCCTTGTAGAAAACACACTAAAGTATCTGAGGATGATGGGATGTCAGGTCAACAACTTGTTTGCAAACAGTTCAGGAAAAAAGTTCTTTCTACCCTTCTTGCTACTTAATAAAATCTCACCTCCTCTGAAGTCTGATCCTCTCCCAACTCTCCTTCCTGTTGTCCATCTGCCATGCCCCATGTCACACACTGACGCTGAGCTCTCTCCGGCCCCAGGGACCCAACCCATGTTCTCCCTCAGCAGGAACACATCTCGCCACTCCAGCTCTGTCTCATAGTTACAGTCTCAGCACTCTGTTCACCCATTCATCCAACAGTGATTTCTGAGTGCCCTCTGTGTGCCAGACACTGGGCTCAGTGCTGAGAATAAAAGAGTGAACTAAATAGAAAAAATGCCTGCTCTGGTGGAGCACACATTCTGTCGGGAGAGACAAACACCCACCACCAACAGTTCACACCCTTGCTGTACAAAAATTTATAGGTACTAAAACTAAACACTTACTACTTGGCTAAGGCATTATGTGCATATACTCATGAAACTTTTTCAGCACTTAATGAAATGCTATCATTCTTCCCACTTGACAGATGAAGAAATTGAGGCAGAGACCAGGTCATCTGTGTAGGGTCCCACAGTTGATCTGGCCATCTCCTTGCCCACCCTACCATTCCACCTCCTCCTACATTCCAATGGGAACAGATGCTGGCTCAGGAGTCAACAAGACAGAGGAGGAAGGTGTTAATCCTGAATACATCAGGATTTTCCAGTGATCCGCTGAACTCAGCACAATGCTGAAGGCCATGTGCCAGCCTAACGAAGCAGATCCATGCAGCCCCTCACTAGACCCGACACATGGCCTGGCACTGTCTGACTCAGTAATCACTGCCTGGTACCTTCCAGGACTTTAAGTTATAAATATTTTAATATCTACTCAAATATTTAATATCAAATTCAAGGTCTCTTTTCAGCTGTAAAATTCTGGAAAATAAGATTTCTATGACTGAAGTGTCTGTATCAGCAAGTTACTCATCTCTAGTGTAAAACATGTTGTTATACTTGGGGCATTTCATCAAAGTCACTGGAAAAAAGGGTAGGATGATGATCATTTAATGGCTACGTTGAAGGGTCTGTGGCTGGCCGTTGATGAGGGTGGATGATTTTTTTATATTGGGACAGAATTTGGTGTGCTAGGATGTCAAAGCAGGGAAGCCTGTGGAGACAGATGATTAACACAAGGCAGGATGGGATGGGACCCAAGATGAATGGGTTTATATGTGTGGCCACAAGAAGACACACCTAATAACTATTTGAGGAGAAGGGAAGACCAGGTCACAGGGTCTGAAGGAGAAGGGACAAGGACATGGGAAGAACAAGGCTGACAGGCAGGGTAGAGACCCCAAAAGGTCATGATAGTGAGTGAGGGTGATGATAACAACACCCAGACCAGGAAAGCAGGAGAAACAATCAAAGGGTCTAAATGTTTAAGTTTACATGTCAAGCTGAAGAATAAAAAGTGTTTTAAAGTCGCTAAAAGTATTACTATTGGCAGAACTGTAATTTCTAGAGCTGTAAAAATAAAAATAAAAAAGATCATAATTAGATGCATCTTCATTTTGGTTTTCAGAACTATAGTTTTCAGTTACCTTAAAAATCATTCTTTTAATATAAGGTCTCTCAGATAAGAAATCCAGCACTGAAAACCCAGGGTTGGGGCGAATAACTGCCATGCTGATCCAGTACCCCCCAGAGCTGCTGGGCCGAATGTTATCTGGTAATCCAGGCAGGTTCTCCACAAACAGGTCGGCCCCTCCCTTCATCAGGCCAGACACGTAGAATCTGAAAAATTCACCCAAGCACATGTGAGCAGCAGCCCCCAATTTAAGAAAAAATTTTAGCCAAACACCAAACTCGTTTCAGTTCTATTAAGTTTATGGAAACAACTATAAACATGTCCCTCACTGGCAGAGCAAGGTAGATGCAGTTTCCAGGAGGGGGCAGCCCAAGACCCTCCAGTAGGGAAAGGGACCTGGGACACACAGTCAGCATTCAATTAAGACTCTCATAGACTGCGACATGCAAGTAGGCTGAGAAGCGGGAGAAATAAAAGGCACCCTTGAGTTTGACTTTTATTGTTACTACACGAAGGAGAAGATGCCCTGCTGCATCGCAGCTTCTGTCAGTAGATAGCTCTCTGCCCACCCTGGGAATGAGGATCTCTGTGAATAGCTCAGGAAACGCCACACACACCGTCTTATCCTTGCCATGGTTGTCTCTGACACCAGGATGAAGTCCTCCGCAGGAGACAGCTGTACTCCGTTAGGGAACTGCAACTGGTCCAGTAAAACCTTCACTTCCTTGCTCTCAGTATCATACTCTAGCAGACTGTGAGGGCCAACAGCAAAGAGTCACACAGGGAGAGCCCATGCCCACCCCCACTGGCTAGGAGCCTTGCTCCCCTCTGAGCAGGGGCCTTCATGCTGGAGTGACGAGGCCCCTGGTGGTCCTCTGCTCAGACCTGGTTCCAGGCTGGCCCCCAGGGGCCCTTCCCCATCCAGGGCAGCCTCAGGCACACTCTTCCAGACAATCCCCAGTCAGTTCTCTCACTGACTTGGGGGGTCACCATGGCTCCAGCCTCACAGGAGTGCCCCTTTAAAGGGACAACCTGGAACTGAAGCCTGCCTGTACGTCTCTCCCAGACTGCATAGACCACATCTTCATATGGACTGGCCTATTTGCATTTCATTTCATCAAAGACAAAGTAGGACCAGCTTGCTCTGTTCTGTTGCATCCATCATCTGTTTCTAGAAGCCATTAAGGTCCTATCTGAAATTCTGAACTATTATGCTCAGAGACACTTCAATGATTCCTAAAAGTATCAGCTCTGCTGAAGTTACCCTGGCCTGACTGGTGATCTCACTGAGCAAACGGTCTGAAATACACACTCACCGCCCATCATCTGTTCCCTCCATAATCAGAAACAGATATTCTCGTCTTTGCCATTTACTGCTAGAATCTGTAAAATAAATCTTCCTCCCATCTCGAGATATTGTAAGGTCGTTCACAAAGGACATTTTCCTCCCCTCAATGGGTATGTCAGAGGACAGCAACAGTTTCACTTCACCTGAAGTAGCAAGGAAAAGGAAAAAGAGAAAAAAGGAGGGAGAGAGACTCGCTTTTATTCTACAAACTTGTATCTCAATAATTTCAAAATATTAATTAGCCTGATTTAAAAACAAAAACTAAAATGAGCTTTTCCATGTCATATGTCAGAAAATTTATTTCTTCTTATAGTAAAAAAACAGTATTTTTCCTTTCTTTCACCTGTTAGCTGATGGATTTTTTTAGACTAACTTCATTAAAGGAAAACCTTTCCTCTAAGGATAAGGAATTTCTGACTTAAAAATCTACTAAGAGTCCTGGGTAAAAGCCAATTTTCCTATTTGCTTGTTTCAGAGAAATGTAAAAGTTCTACTCAGCTGCTTTTAAATAAAGAAGTAAGAAGAGCAGTAAGTTTTTTAAATAGTAGAATAAACATTTATTGAGTGCTAAGCTCTTTCTGTGTATAATATTATTTAAACCCTCACAAAAATCCCATGGGCAGGTAATTCATCATTCCTATTTCATGTAGGAGGAAAGTGTGAACAGAGAGGCTGGGTAATTTGCATAGTCACACAGCCAGCCAAAGACACAGTTGGGACACCCAGGCAGTTGGTCTGCAGTGACTCAGCCCAAACTCCTCCACTGCATTACCCTCCCTACTGAAGCACATACAGCAAATAGTATTCTGCTGATCAAGGTGACATCATGACCAGTCAGGGAAGAACAGGAAAAGGAGCTGGAAAAAGAAGAAAATGAAAAGACAGAGATGAAGGGGAATGAAAAAAAAGAAGGCTGAGAGGCAGAAGACAAGACATAAAGAGAAATACAGAATAATACAGATGGAAGGAGGTCTAAGATCTTCAAAATAAGTCCTCTTAAGACTTAAACACAAACACCAGAGGAAATTAGGGTACTGACCAAATGCACTCACGAGTAGGGATTTATGTGGTGTCTATACTAGCTGGTTTTGTAGGCAATGCTCAATGAGTAAGAAATATTAGTCTCCAATAGATCATATTAACCAAATTCTATTAAATGTACTTATACACATATTGTGTGTAAAGGATCTGAAATCATCACAAAAGGAAACAAGATATTGTCACATACGTGTCCAGGGATTTACTTCAAATAGTCCCTTGTATGCATCAGCCACAAAAAGGGTCCCATTGGGCCCTGCCCGAATGCCCAGGGGTCTCCCACAAGCAGGTTCATCATCTTGGGTTTCTAGGGAAACAAATAGACAGGAATCAGTGGCTGGTCCAATATTCTGCCTGTGCGCCATCAATGTCCAAGCACCTCATCCATCCCTTCCTAAATATGCAGTGTTGTAGAGAACAAAAACGACTTTGGCATTGAGGACAGACTACCCCCAACCCCAAGGAGTTGGGGGGTTAACCTAACAGCCTGACCTGAGTCCTGTGCCCATCTAAGAGAATGACAGGGGAAGCCGGGATGGCTCAGTGGGTTAAGTGCTCACTTTGCAGCCCCAGGGACCAAGAATCATATCCCGGCCCCAGCCCTGTAGACCCATATGCTGAACTGGGGAGTGCCCCCAGTTCGGTTCTCACCGGGATGAGACCCCAGTCCAGTTCCTGCCCAGTGCAGCCCCACACCCACCTGTGGAATGAAACTATGGAAAAACCAATGATGTGCAACTATAGAGACTGTTCTGGGCCCTCCCCCTTCTCTCTGCCTCTGTATCTCTCTTTCTGTCAAAAACAATAAAAATAAATCTTTAAGAGCATGACAGTTTTCTCTCCACCTGCAGTGAATAAAGGGAGTGTTACTATTTTATTCCTTAGATTACCATTCCTGCTCTACTACCTATACTCTTTCAGAACCTGTAGCAATTCAGATGCACTTCAGGGTGTTCACTGCAGGGTGCTTGCTGCAAGAAGCCTTGCTCCAGGGTACTCACTATGAGGTGCTTCCTACATCCTACAAAGATACTTACTACAGAGTACTTACTACAAAGTGTTCACTATAGGGGTACTTGCTGTAGGGTGCTTACTATAGGGCACTTACAGCCAAAATATAGAGCGCAAAAAGATCAATTAAAGAATCAAATGTATGGGGAGGGGGGAGGAAGGGGAAAGGAGAGTTGTGGGGAGGAGGTGGGAGTGGACACCGGATATATGGTGATGGAAAGAGAGCTGATTCTGGGTGGTGGGCACATAATGTGATGCATGGGTGATGTGATATGGACTTGTACATCCATAAACTATCTAATAGTTACCAATTAATGTCATCCCAATCAATTTAACAATTAAAAAAACAATAAAATAAATCTTAAAAAAGAATCAAATGTAGAATATGATTGCACCACATATATCCATGTGCAGCTGGCTGGAGTATTCATGAACAGAAAGACACCTGAAAACTTATTCAATAAAATATGAATCTGAGAAGACTCTGAGGTGAACTTTACTTTCTTCTTTGTATAATACCTTTGTGCCATTCACATTTCACAATGAAAATTCATCATTTTTGCAAAAATACTCTAGCTATTAAATATGATAATAAACCATCTGAACTACCAGTGTTTAAACAGTGAGATTCTTCTATTCGAGTTTCTAGAGTATTTTCACTTTGAATGACACTGCTGAAATTCCTGAGTGGCTAATGTAGGAATCACACTGAATCATCCAAGTCAGACAGAGCCTACTGCTTTGCTAACAGCAGCACTCAGACAACACCTACCAGTCTTCTCCAAGTTATCTCAAAAGTGAACGCAGTCCCCTGCAGAATGGCAAGAAGCATGGCCTGAGAGGTAATCAGCAGGTGCCATGGCCATTGCCTAGATGGGTAACTGCAACATAGGTGACAACCAAGCACCGTGAGCTCCAGGTACCACTGGCAACAACACCACAGTTAAGCCATCTGCCAGGCAGTCAGGGCTCTTTTCCTCTGCAGGTGAACCTGACTTACACAGGCCATTGGGCACCTTGCTGAGCAAAGGGAAGGAACACATGTTGGGGGGATAGTCACGGACTTACTGCATGGGCCCGACCCAAACCGGGCGATGGTCTCTATTCCACCATTTTCAAGTTTTACGATCCGGCCATCTGCTGTACCAGTAAACATCACATCTGTTCAAAAAGAAATAAGAGTGTTACTGGGTTACCCTAAGAACTGTGATCATACCACCTTCCTCTACAACAGAGGTGGCTCGTAGTTATTTTTCATCTGCAGAGAGGAAATGGCAGCTCCAAAAAAGAAGAAGAAATGATGTCTCGGAATAAACAGTCCTGCAAATGGGCAGCAATAAAACCACAGGGACCTGGGAATGGGCCTGTAGGGCTTGGATCTGACGCTGGAGTAAGGCTGAGCAGACACCTGTCAGTGCTAGAACCATGAGCATTTCCTACTCTCAGAAGAGCATGGGCTCTTGGGCCTGCACTCAAGGCCACATGTTCATGCCTGCCTCACGCCAGTGTCTGCTGTTGAGGCTGATCACATTCAACTAAAGGGAAAGAACTACTAGGAAGTCCCTCATGATAAAATTAAAGCACATTAAGTGCTCACTTCAGCAGCACATATATTAAAATTGTTAAACTACAAAGACCACACAGGATGACATGCAAATTCATAAAACATTACATATTTTTTAAATGTATATTATAAGCTCTAGAGCAACCACTAGAAAAGCTTTTTTAAAAAGTGTAACTGAGGGACACTGGGATGGCTCAGCAGGTTAAGCGCACTCGCTTTGCAGCCCTGGTGACCAAGGATCGAATCCCAGCCCTGGCCCATGCAGACCCATATGCTGAACTGGAATGTGCTTCCCATGCGAGAGGCCACCAGTTCAGTTCTCGCCCCCCTCCCCACCCCTGCAGTTCGGCCCCTGGCTTGAGGGGGATGCCTCCCATGCGAAAGGCCCCCAGCCCAGTTCCCACCCTGCACGGCCCCCACCCACCTGTGTGGAACAAAACCATGTCAAAAACTGATGATGTACAACCATGGAGACTGCTCTGGGCCCACCCTCTTCTGTCTGTCTCTCGTTGTCTCTGTCTCTCTCTGTCTTTGTCAAAACCAATAAATCTTCTTCTAAAAAATGTAATTGATATGCTAAGAAAGGAGAGACAATGGAATCATACTATTACAAAAGGCAAAAAGAGAGTGGAAGAAAAAATTAGGAACAAAAAATAAAAGCAATGACTAGAAAACAGTAACAAATATGGAAGACATCTAAATGTATCAATTATTAAACATCAATGGTCTCAAAATACCAATTAAAAAATAAGAGACTTTTAAAACTCAGAATGGATTAAAGAAGAAAAAGACCCAACAATATGCTGTATACAAGAAACCCACTTTACATATAAAGACACATACCAGTAAATTAAAAATAAAGGAACAGAGAAAGATCTATCATGCTAACACTAAACCAAAGAAAGCCAGAATAGCTATATTAATTTCAGAGAGAACTAACTTCAGAGCAAGGACGTTGTGAAGGATAAAAAGGACATCTACACAATAAAGGGTCAGTTCTCCAACAAGGCATTGTTAATGTGTATGTGCCTAATAACAAATCATCAAAATACACATGAAGCAAAGTTGACAGGACTGCAAAGAGAAATAGATAAATCCACTATCAGAGTTGGAGACTTCAGTATTCCTCTATCAGAAATGGTAGTATTCCACAGATAGAAAATCAGCGAAGACATAGTGGAATTCAACCGTACCATGGATCAACTGCATATAATTGACATCTATCAACCACATCATCTAAACACACTAAAATACATACATTCTTCTCAAGTTCACATGGAACATTCACCAAGGTAGAACACAATCTGGGCAATGAAAAACACCTTAAAAAAATTAAAAGAATATAAATCATACAGCGTCGGCTCCCATACCACAATGGTATTAAACTAAGAATCAACAACAGAAAGATACCTTCTGAAAAACCCCAAAATACTTGGAGGCTAAATATCACACATTTATAAATAACACATTGGTCAAAGAAGAACTCTCAAGAGAAATTTAAAAACATTTTCAACTAAATTAAAATATAAACCAACTTACCAAAATTTGTGGGAAGAAGCAAAAGCAAAGCTTCAAGAGAAATTTTCATCATCAAATGCATGTATTATAAGAGATCTAAAACCAACCATTGAAGTTTCCATCTTAGGAAACTAAAAAAAAGAAGAGCAAATTATATTCAGGGTAAACAAAAGAAAGAAATAATAAAAATTAGAGTAGATATCAATAAAATTGAAAACAGAAAGTCAATACAGAAAAATTAAACAAAACTAAAAGTTCTCTGACAGGACCAATAATATTGATAAGTCCTCTAGCCAATCTAAGAAAAAAAGAGCAGATGCAAATTACCAATCTCAGAAATGAAAGAGGGAATATCAGAAATGAAAGAGAGAATATCACTACAGACCCCATGGGCAATAAAAAGATAATAAAGAAATGTCATGAACAACTCTATGCCCACAAATGTGGTCACCCAGATGAAATGGACCAGTTCCTTGAAAGACAATTTGCCAAAACTCACCACACACGATAAAACAGACAATTTGAATAAGTCTACAACTTTTAAAGAAATGAATCAATAATTAATAACCTTTCAAAACAGGAAACACCAGTCTAAGTGGGTTCACTGGTGAGTACTACCAAACATTTAAGAAAGAATTATTAGAAAGTCATTATTAGAAAACTATGGCCCAATATCTCTCATGAACAAAGATACAAAAATCCTGAACAAACATTAGCACATCAAATCTAATAATGTATAAAAAGAATTATATACCCAACCAAGTGGGATTTATTCCAGGTATGCAAGGTTAATTCACCATTTAAAAATCAAATAACTAATCCATAATATCAACAGGCTAAAGAACAATCACACAATCATATCAATAGATGCAGAAAGAACATTTGACAAAATCCAACAGCTAGATAGTCATGATAAAACTTTCAGCAAACTAGGAATATAAAGGAACTTCCTCAACTTGATAAAGAACATCCATTAAAAACTAAAACAGAGGATCCAAGATGGCGGCATGAGAGGAGAATGCCGATAACTGCCTGGGAAGGGCCTTGTGACCAGAGGGGAATCCACAGGGGAAACCCTGAGAAGAAACCTCAACTAAGAGAACCACACAACGAGGAACAACACTCAAAGGTTAGAGAAAAAAGGGGAGAGCGGGAGAGGAAAAGGGAAGTAGCGGTTCGGGGACAGAGACTCAGAGCGCGGCCCGGGGCTGGCAAAAACAAAGGGGGATTGGGGGACTATGGTCAAAGTAGAGCTGGATCGAGGGCGGGCTGGAAGCCGAGATCTAGAGAGCGTGGAGTCCCCACAAGACTGTGGACAATTTAACATCCGAACTCAAGGGACAGAATACAGTGCCCTAATCAGATCCACAGGGCCTAAAGTGGAACAGGGACTGTGGAGCAGGGCGGCTGCACTTCCCGGCGGGCGGGGTGAGAGCAGGGCACCAGCCCACAACAGCTCAGCACCCCTGATTTACGGAGGAGACTGACTGTGAGGGAGCGCCTTCTGAGGACAGGGCTCTTGGAGTGAGGGCTGGGGCTTGAGTGGGCATAGCTGCATTGGACGTGCTTGGAGTGAATCCGGCGGTCTCAACAGAGCCGGGAGCATAGACCCGGGAGCTACAGCCTGTGCGCACAGGGCTTTCGGCGCCCCACCCACCGGGCCTCTGCGGCGCTGCTGCGAGCGTGCAAATGGGCTTTCGGTGCCCCGCCAACCAGGCCACCGTGACATCGCTGCTTGCTTGCCAGCGCGCAGTTGGGCTTTTGGTGCCCTGCTCACCAGGCCGCTGCGGCAGTGCTGCCTCCTTGTCAGCGCGCAATTGGGCTTCCGGTGCCCTGCTCACCAGGCCGCTGCAGCGCCTCTGCCTGTGCGGAAGTGCGCAGATGGGCTTTCGGTGCCCCGCCCACTGGGCCGCTGTGCATTGCTGTATGCGCGCACCAGGGCTTTTGGTGCCCCACCCACCAGGCCGCCCCCCAGCGCCGCTGCCTGCTCGCCGGTGCGCTACAGGGCTTTTGGCACTCTGCTCGCCAGGCCACTGCAGCTCCGCTGCCTGTGCGCGGAACCGGCTTTCCGCGCCCTGCCCACCGGGCCGCTGCAGCGCTGCTGCCTGCTTGCGAGCGCGCAGCTGGGCTTTTGGCGTCCCGCCCACCGGGCCTCTGGGGCGTTGCGGACCGCACGCGCAACTGGGCTGCCTGCTGGGTCTCTGCGGTGTCATTGCCTGTGCGCAAAACTGCTCGGCCAACCAGGGCCTCTGCCAAGTCCCAGCCCATCCAAGTGCTGCCCTGCGGGCGTGGCTTACAGATACGATTGAAGGAGGGGCAGCCAGGAGGAGGAAAGACCACAGCTCCTGCGCCCCGCCCACGCTGAACCACCAGCCCCCCTGCTGAAAGAGGAATCTGTTATTGTGTCTCAGGCCCGCCCTAGCTCCTACTCACATGCCCCCACCCCTGGCCACACCTTTACTACCCTGCTATCTAACAGCTAAGACAGCAACCTGAAGTACCCCAGGGCAAAGAAGCTGTCTGCTTCCCCCAACCCTCTCCCAAAATCTCCTTCTCCCACAACTGAGTCCAAAAGAAAAAATAAAGAGAAGCACATCTGATAGGCAAACCCCCAGAGGGAAAACAGACTCATGCCTAAAGCAAAAAGAACCACAGCAAACACAATGCACACCTCAGAATCCAAAGCCCCTCCAGAAGATCAGGGGCAGTCTTTAGTAAAGGACCTTGCACACTTGGAATCAAATCTAAGTAAAACAGAATTCAGGGATGCATTAATCAAGACACTCACAGAGCTCACTCAATGCTGGCAAAGTACCCAGACACAGTTAAATGACCTCAACAAGAAATTTTCTGAGCAAAATGAGTACTTTACCAACAAAATTGAGAAGCTAGAGCAGAACCAAAAGGAACTCCTTGAAATGAAAGGCATCATGGGAGAGCTGAAAAAAGAACTGACCAGCATAGGAAACAGGGCTGACCAGCTA